>CAUYLG010056553.1:0-19369 GCA_963573385.1 Cacajao melanocephalus
GGGCAGGAACAGAGTCCAGAATCATTACTAAACCTAGCAACCTCGGTGTTTTATAATAGAGACCAGGAGGAACAGGTGGAAAGG
The DNA here is from genome assembly GCA_963573385.1 of Cacajao melanocephalus. NCBI lineage: Eukaryota > Metazoa > Chordata > Mammalia > Primates > Pitheciidae > Cacajao > Cacajao melanocephalus. The sequence continues at coordinate 85 of CAUYLG010056553.1, forward strand.
AACAAGAGAGACCAGAAAAAAGCCACAGCCCTAGTCATGGCCTTCAGGCAAGCAGACGCAAGGAGCTCAAAAGAGGGAAAGGCTTGGGTTAGCTGCCAGTCTGCCAGAGCTTGTTTCAATTGTGGCCTAACAGGATACTTTATAAGAACTTGTCCCCAGAGAAATGGACCGCCACCTTGTCCTTGCCTACTGTGCCAAGGGGATCATGGGAAAGCACACTGTCCTAGGGGATGAAGGTTCCTAGGGCCTGAGGTGTCTAACTAGATGACCCAACAGCAGGACTGAGGGTGCCCAGGGCAAGTGCCAGCACAAGCCATCACCCTCACAGAGCCCTGGGTAAAGCTAACCATAGAGGACCAGGAGGTTCATTTCCTCCTGGACACTGGCACGGCCTTCTTAGTATTACTCTTCTGTCCTGAACAGTTGTCCTCTAAGTCTGTAACTGTCAGAGGAGTCCTAGGACAAGCAGTCTCTCGATATTTCTCTCAGCCCCTAATCTGTAACTGGGGAGATGTGCTCCTCTCCCATGCCTTCCTCATCATGCCAGAAAGTCCCACTCCCTTACTAAGATGGGACCTGTTAGCCAGAGCAGGAGCCATTATCTATATGAACCTCATCAGGGAGGAAATCCCTCTCTGCTGCCCATTATTTCAAGAAGGGATTAATCCCGATGTTTGGGCAATGGATGGACAATTTGGACGGGCAAAGAATGCATGCCCAATTTGAATAAGGCTAAAGGATCTCACCTGTTTTCCTTACCAAAGACAGTGCACACTAAGACTGGAAGCCAAAAAGAGGCTACAGGATATTGTAAAAGACTTAGAAGCTCTAGGTCTAGTAAAGTCCTGTAATAGCCCTTGTAATACTCCAATTTTAGAAGTACAAAAACCTAATGGACAATGGAGGCAGGTGCAAGATCTGAGGTTTATTAATGAAGCTGTGATTCCTTTATACTCAGCTGTACCTAACCCTTGCACCTTGCTCTCTCAAATACCAGGAGAGCACAATGTTTTACAGTCCTGGACCTTAAGGATTCCTTTTTCTGTGTTCCATTACATCTTGACTCCAGTTTCTGTTCACCTTTGAAGACCCTCTAGACCAGAGTTCTCAGCTCACCTGGACAGTGTTACCCCAGGGCTTTCGAGATAGCCCCCACCTGTTTAGCCAGGCTCTTAGTAATTTTTCATATTCAGGTAAACTGGTTCTTCAATATCTGGATGACTTACTTTTAACTGTGAACTCAGAAACCCAGTGTCAGCAGGCTACCCAGGACCTCCTGAACTTCCTTGCCACCTGTGGATATAAGGTTTCCAAACCAAAAGTCCCACTTTGTAGGCAAGAGATAAAATACCTAGGGGCTTGTCTTGTCTAAGGGCACTTGGGCTCTTGATAAAGAACGTCTCCAACTCACACTGGCCTTTCCCCATCCAAAGACCTTAAAACAGTTGCAGGGATTCTTGGGAATAACTATTTTTTGCTGATTGTAGATTCCCAGATATGGTGAAACAGCAAAACCCCTATACACTCTGATGAAGAAAACTCAAAAAGCTAACACTCATCTAATACAATGGGACCCTATAGCTGAGACAGCCTTTCAGACCCTGAAGCAGGCACTACTGTAGGCTCCAGCTCTAAGCCTTCCTACAGGGAATGACTTCTCCCTATATGTTACAGAGAAGTGAGGAATGGCACTAGGGGTTCTCACCCAGACTTGGGGGACCATGCTACAAGTGGTGGCATACCTAAGTAAGGAAATTGATGCAGTAGCAAAAGGCTGGCCACACTGCTTGTGTGTCATAGCTGCGGTGGCAATACTGGTTTCAGAAGCTGTTAAAATAGTGCAAGGGAAAGATCTAACTGTATGGACTTCACATGATGTAGCTGGAATTCTGGCCTCTAAAGGAGGATTATGGCTGTCTGACAATCGCTTACTCAAATATCAGGCCTTAATACTCGAAGGGCATGTACTTCAGCTGTGCACATGTGCAGCCCTCAACACAGCTACTTTTCTTCCTGAGGAAGAAGCAGACACAGAACATGACTGTCAGCAGGTTATAGCTCAGAACTATACGGCTGGAGAGGATCTCTTAGAAACTCCTCTAGCCAATCCTAACCTTAACCTATACACTGACGGAAGTTCACTTATAGAGAATGGAGTTCAAAAAGCAGGATATGCAGTAGTCAGTGATCAAACAGTGCTTGAAAGTAATTCCCTTCCTCCTGGAACTAGTGCCTAGCTGTCAGAACTGGTAGCCCTCATTCAAGCTCTAAAATTAGGAAAAGGGAAGAGAGCAAACATATACATGGACTCCAAATACACTTACCTAGTTCTGCATGCTCATGCTGCCATATGGAAGGAAAGAGAGTGCCTAACCTCAGCAGGAACTCCCATTAAATATCATAAGGAAATTTTAGATTTATTACAAGCTGTCCAAGAACCCAAAGAGGCAGCAGTCTCACACTGCTGGGGTCACCAGAAAGGAGATGAGAAGGAAGCAGAGGGCAATCAACGAGCTGACCTAGAAGCAAAAATGGCAGCTAGACAAGAATTTATAGAAGTATCTTTAATATGGGAAAACCATCTTCAGGGAACTAAACCTCAATATTCATCAGAAGTAGAGTGGGCAATCTCCCAGGGACATAATCTTCTTCCTTCAGGATGGCTAGCTACTGAGGAAGGAAAAGTGCTCCTACCTGCTGCCAGCCAGTGGAAAGTAGTTAAAACCCTGCATCAAACCTTCCATATGGGTATAGAGAATACACATTGAATGGCCATATCTATATTTACAGAGAAAGGTCTCTTCAAGGCTGCCCAACAAATAGTCAAAGGATGTGAAATATGTCAGAAAAATAATCCTTTGGCACATCGCAAAGCTCCTCCCGGGGAACAGCAAGCCAGTCATTACCCAGGTGAGGATGAGCAAATGGACTTTACCCATATGCCTAAGTCTCGGGAATATCAATACCTGCTAGTATGTATAGATACCTACACAAACTGGGTTGAGGCTTTACCCTGTAGAACAGAGAAAGCCCAAGAGGTAATAAAAGTCCTGATTAATGAAATAATCCCTAGATTTGGAATCCCTCATTGTCTTCAAAGCAATAATGGCCCTGCCTTCAAAGCTGCATGACCCAAGCAATTTCCAGGGTATGAGGAATACAGTATCATCTCCACTGTGCTTGGAGGCCTCAGTCCTCAGGGAAAGTAGAAAAGATGAATGAAATTCTTAAGAGACACCTAAAGAAACTGGCACAGGAAACCCACCTCCCGTGGCCTTCTCTATTACCAACAGCACTCTTAAGGACTCGAAACACTCCTCAGAAAATAAGACTCAGCCCTTATGAGATGCTTTACGGACAGCCCTTTTTTACTAATGATCTTGTATTAGACAAGGAAATAGCAGATTTAATAAAAGATACAACCTCCTTGGCTAAGTACAAACAGGCTCTTAGAACCTTACCTGAAGGACACCCTAGGGAGAAAGGGAAAGAGTTGTTCTGTCCTGGAGACTTGGTACTTGTTAAGTCTCTCCCCTCAGACTCTCCCTCTCTAGGTCCATCTTGGGAAGGACCACTTTCCATTATCCTGTCTACCTCAATGGCAGTTAAGGTGGTGGGAAGTGACTCGTGGATTCATTACACTCGATTGAAGCCTTGAACACCTCCTGGGGAAAATCATAAGCCCTCTACTCCGCAGCCTGAAGTTCCAGGAGATGACTCTTCATACACCTGCGAGCCATTAGAGGATATACGTTTGTTCTTCTGACAAGATCCCCAGGAAAGTAACTACTCATGAGTCTAATTTACATCCTGGCATTAACAGGAGTATAACTTTTAACTTTGCTATCTCTCAAACTCCAATTATCCTTATCACAGTTGCCGGGGGGGAAGCCGGAATAACAGGAAAACTTGGTACTGGCATTAGAAAAGTTACTACCTCTACTCAGTTTTAATATAAGCCATCTCAGGAGTTAAATAATAACATAAAAAAGGTTGCAAATTCTCTCTGCAAAGGCAGCTCACTCTGCAGAACAGCTTAACTCTTAAGTTGCCATAGTTCTTCAAAGTAAAAGGGCCTTAAATCTGCTAACAGCTGAGAGAGAGGAAACCTGTCTCTTCCTAGGAAGAAATGCTGCTACTTTGTAAACCTATTAAGTGTTGTTTTAAACAAAGTTAAAGAACTCAGGGATCAATCAAACACAGGGTTACAGACCTTGAAGAAACAGTTTCGTGGAGCTTGTTTAACAACTGGCTGTCTTGGGTCTATCCTGTCCTAGGCCTGTTTATAACCATTCTATATTTGTTGGCTTCTGGGCTTTTCATCTTTATCCTTCTTGTCACATTCATTTCTTCTAGAATTAAAACCATAAGGCCACAGATAATCCTGCAACTGGAATCCCAGATGCCCTTGGCTCATAAGCTCTATTGTGGACCTCTGGATCAACCTGCACCCCTGAAAGACTCTGCTCTGGAGGAAACCTCTACTGCAGGGCCCCTTCTATGCCCCAATAAAGGAGGAAGTAGCTAAAGAGTGATCTAAACCTGTGTCCCAACAGCAGTTGGTCTTTCCTGTTCAGAGGGGGGAATTAGGGAATGTATTAACTTCTCTTTCTGGGTCCACAAGGGGCATGGTTTCAAAGTCAAGAAGTTCCCAATGACATGCCTGACCTGCTTTCTTTCACGTCTCCATCTGGGATCCTAGAGTTCTTTGTCTAACTTTCCCACGCACGGGAAGGCAGACTGCCCAGGTGAGCTCCCTTTGTTTAGAAAACCCACACAAAGCTATAGGAGGACTGTGGGCTGAACAGCCAATCCGATGTCAAAATCAAAGATCAATCACTCCAGAAGAAGTCTGAAGGAACTCCTCTCATGGGACAAGAACTTGAATGGGGCGGGAGTAACTTCCAGATTAAAAGACCCCTTGCCCCTTACCTGTGTGGATTTCCCTCTCTGGGATCCCCTCCCACAACAGTGTAGGAGCTGGCTTTCTCTCTCTCTCTACTTCTCTTTGTCTCTCCCTGCTTAATAAATCCCTTGTTTGCAAAACTCTTTGGGTCCGATATTTACTTGAACAATATCACCGCTGCCAGGGTCTCCTACTCATTCTTGGGTCAGTGAGAGCCCAAGGACCTAGAAACAAACACATATGATCGGGGAACAGTGAGTGCCTCCCGTCCCCTGGTCATAATCCATAGTGTGGTGCAGCTCTAAACAAACTCTAAGCTGTTTTAGGAGACTTGAACCTTTTTTTATGCTAAATTATTTCCTTACCCTACTCAACTGGCTAAAGACAAAAGAAGCCCACCCAGTTCCTATATTGCTAGTGGAACAGAAAACATGGGAAAGCGTGGCCTTATCAAATTATAAGGATACTGGAAGTCAAGGCCTTCTTCCCAAAAGGAAAGCTCATAGTAGGCCATCACCTCTGAAAAGAAAATATGCAAGTGGCACTGGTGCCCACCTAAGGTCAGAGACTTCTGACACACTAAGATTGTACCCCAAAGGGGGATACTTTGGGGGAATCCTCTAGACCTAAACCTCTGTAAAGGGGATGCCCTCAGCAAAGGTTCTAATGTCTAGTATAAGCCCTCCTTAGAATTTTCTCTCAGAGTTACAATAGTGTTTGGCCCCAATATTATTTGGAATCTGGAGTTTACTGTTGAATGGGAAAGTGGGATGGCATTGTGTGTATCAGGGTTTTGCGCTGCTTTTTTAAGCAGGGGGCCTGGTTAACATGTGATGCTCTCTGCTGGTGCTGTTTGACCCCAGTGTTCACTGAACTCTGGGGAGGTTTGAACTTTAAAAATCAAACTGCCATGAAAACTGCTTTACCAAAAATTTTGGTTCATAGCTGTCATTGGAATATTTATTACGACCAACAAAGTAAAATCAGTGAGCTTTTATTCCTATCTCATGGGTAGGGTTCCAAGGTATTGGATCTTTATTTATGTGTGTGTATATATAGATAGATGTGTTTATTTGCATGTACACTCATTGTTATATGTTGTATCTACCCAGTTGGCTTGTAAGAGTGCTCATAAATTAGGTAAAACGTCTAAACAATTTTCAAGTTTACATAACTTAAGTGTAACTTGACTAAACAAGCTGGCCTTACCATTATTGGTAAAAGAAAAATAGAAATGCCTTCAGAATTGTCAGTTTACATTTTTCTGTAAATTTTATGTTCATCTTTGCCAGATATTTTGAGATGTCAGTGTTTGGCATAGAAGGTTATAAAAGTATAAACCTAGGTCCCTCAAAATTATCTTGGTTTCAGTGCCCCTTTTGTTTTCTTTTAAATGAGAGTAATTTAAAGTTAGCAAAATCTTCTGAGTTACTGGCAAAAATACCTATGTATTTAACTTTGAGACTCTTACTTAGTTTTACGTGAGCACCTGGTATTCACTGGCCATTGAAAACATGGTTAACAAGGAAACAACCAACTTTAAATGATAGTGTCTAATATCTCAGTTTTCATAAGTAATCTAGATAAACTGTTAAAAGTTAATGAATTGAGTATGGTGTAAAGGATAAACATTTTAGGTAAACTTTTTGTGTAAATTAAAACCTTAAAATTATTTTTGATGAACACTTAATATCTGGGTCATTTCAAATTAAGAAAGAGTTGTGATATGGGGAAATGTTTCAAAAAATTGTGAAATTGTTCTTATCTATAAATGTCTGTATCTGATAATTCAGGATTTCTTGCTTTTTAGGGTTTCACTAAGGTATTAGGTTACTAAGGATAAGATAATAAAATACTCCTTAAAACCTGACAGAGAATTGAAGACATTTGGCTACCTAACATTTTCATAGTTAAAGCTCTTAGTTCTGATTAAAGTAAAATAAGTGTTATTGGAAAGAAATGCATTGGCAGTTTGGCAATTTTTTTTTTAATAGCATGAAGTTGGATTTAGTATGGAGCCAAATTTTACATACATGCTTGCACTGCTTTACACTATGTTTATTGTTTTGCATGGATAATGTCAGAAGTACTTATTGGTCATATGCCTAAAGTGAGCTTCTCGATTGCACAGGATACATGATGTTATTGGTGAACTTAAGAATACTGAATTGTGTATCAGAAATAAAATATTATGTGGGATTTTGGGGTCCTGGGTAACACTGTAGCCTCCAGGGTAGATTAAGTAAGAAAAGTTTAAGGCCGATTTTCTGTTTACTTGTTTTGCCTCTAATTTTAATTCATTTGATGTTTATTCTTTTCTGGCTTTGCTTGTGTATGCATGTGTAAAACCACATACATATGTATATTAAATATTTATTAATATAGTAATACAAATACATATTAATATATTAATATTGATATATTTAATTATCATAATATAGATTATAAGTATAGATTATTATATATATATTAGTTTCTAGTGGAAGGCCTTTGTTTCTGTGAATAGTTGTTTCTTATGCATTTCTAGCAAGTCATCATTTGTTTCATGTGTCTGGCATTCCTAGGCTACCTTTGTCAGGCCCACAGAAATTGATGGAGCACACCAGCTTTTTAACCTTAAACTGTTTGGATTTTAGGCTTCCTGATATTTTAAATGTGTTGAGTATACTTTAATAAACAGAATTTGAGTCATATTTCTCTCTCTGCCTTATTTCTACCAGATTTGTAAACTATTTGTGAATATTCTTAATTCATGGCAAGGTGTTTATTTACATACAGTCAAGCAGGAATGGCTCAGGGAGAGAGAACCCATAAACCTAGCATGCTGGCAAAAGGGCAAAAATTTCTTACCAGTCAGACTCTGGCCTCTCTCTGTGCCAACTGGTTAAATGAATAGTAAAAGTTTATATTTAAATAATATAGTAAAAGTTAAATGAATAGTAAAAGTTTATATTCTCTGTAAAGTTTTAATTAATAAAAATTCTGAGGCTAGTCTTAAGCTGTAGTGAGTCTGATGTGCTTTATGTGTCTTTCTGTATTGTTCTGTCATAAAGAGGGGTACCTTAGGATAAAATGTGTGCCTAGGACCCCAGGCTTATTGTTCAAGATGGCTCAGCAAACTGGTCAGTCATGTCCTTGGGAACTTGACCTTGTAATCATGTGGCCATGCTTTCTCTTTTCACAATGGTGGCCTGACTTTAGGGTTCAATTTCTGGCCTAGGGAATGAGTCCTCTGTCTTCTGTGAATTTATATGTGGTGCATGTGAAATATAACAGAGTTTAATTAATTGGTTTAATAAGAGCTTAAATCAAATATTTTGTCAGAAATATAAAAAGTGTAATACCTCTTATTTATTTCATATGACTTAAGTAATCTTTGGGAAATAACAGTTTTAAAGATTATTGGTAAAATGCAAATATCTTCAAAATGTAAACATGTGGTCTAAATTGTGTTCAAATATTAGGATTGCTAATTGCTTTAAGGTCATAAACTGCTTTTTTGGATTTTGAAAATTGTTTGACTTGCCCACTTTACAACAAGGTAAGGCCTGAAAACACGTGGAGTTGGCCACACCCCTAGCTATGTTGGAAACAGTCAAACCTTATCAGTACCTAGTACATAATTAACATAACTTACCAGGGTTTATATTAAAATTAAAATTACTGAGAGTCACCATTGTAACATGCTAAGAGTCACCATAGGGGAGCTGGCCACACCCCTAGCTATGCTGGAAATAGTCAAACCTTATCAGTACCTAGTATATAATTAACACAACTTACCAGGGTTTACATTAAAATTGCTAAGAGTCATCATTATAACATGTAATTGAGACTACTAGAAACAATTTTACAGGCAAGGCATGTAAGAAAAGTGAAATGCGTTTTTGGTAAAGGATTATAAGAATGGGGATTTAAATATTTTTAACCCTTTAACATACTTAATAGGCTTCCAAAAATTGAATTTCAGCTTTAAAATTGTCTTTTACCTCTTTGACATGTTTAGTTACATAGGAAGCATTGTCAAAATTAAAAAAAATAATGTTTAATCATCTTCAGGTTATATTTTAGTAAATACTATTAATAAATGTTCCAAAATTGTATGGAATTTCTAAAATTCTAATATGTATAAGTTTATGCTATCAATCATAATTATGATTATGTTGTCAAATATAATAAATTCTAAAATTTCTCTACAAAAAATCAGTATGTTAGTATGTTCAGCACCCCTATTCTTTGTTCTCCATTTTAAAGTATAACTTCCTTATTCTATTCGTCCTCTTGCCCCTACTTTCAGTAAACAACCTACCTCCCAGCTCTTGTCAGTAGCTCACATCTGTTCTCCTGGTTACGTGCTCTGTCCTGACTCACCCTTGGTCACCTGCTTTGATCTGAGTTGTTGTTAGTTACCTGTTCCGTAACTGTCTTTCCCACCGAAACTGCTTACCCCATGCCACTCTGGCTTGTACCCTTGCTCTCTCTAAAATAGCCAATCCGAATTAGCTTAGACTGTGCAGCTGAACCCTAGCCAATAGGGGAATGACACAGCAGTAGGGGCTACCTGAGTCAGGGATAAGAACCCCTTCCCCTCCCCTGTTCTGGTGTGCTCCCTGCTCCATCCATGAGACACACACTTATATATAAGTAAAAATTGCCTTGCTGAGAAAAGTTATGTTCAAGTGCTATTTGTTTCTGTGGCACTGAAAAGTTTGCTTCTAACAATGTCAAGTTATTGTAAACCATAGAAATAACCAAATTTCCTTGTATAAAGCTACTAACCCAAGTAGAACCAAAAATTAATTGAATACCAAGAAAATACTCTGTCAGATTTTAATGTTAAGCCAGCTGATACTGACATTGTTTAGAAGTGCAATTAATGAACTCCACGGTCTAAGTCAAATTACCTATGATAACCCATCAGTTATCAGTGATATACATCTAATTTGGAGAAACAACTGCTATTAAAGAGCATGTAAGTCTAATGTTAATTAAGCATGGACTCATGGAGAACCAGGATGATCACCTTGTCCTTTCTGAGTTCTTAAAGCTTTTATTTTTAAAAGTTATGTATTCAATGACTCATCATGGAAAAGATAAAATAACCCAAATTGAATATATTGGTGTGGTGACTTATAAATTGCTAAAGTAGTTTATAACCAATGTTTGTTCCCATATTCCTGGGAAAACAAAGCTTCAGGTACATTTGGTAACCTGATAGGCCACTTAAACATTATATAAAATAATTTTATTCAGTTGTTATTTTCAATGCATGTTTTCTGGTTGTGTAAAAGCTCTCCCATGCAAGAGAGCTGATGTTATAACAATAAGGTATTATGTCACAGTGTGTTTTTACCAGGTAAGTAAGTTTTTTATGGTTCACTGAGACAGTTACCCACCTTCACAATCTAGAACCTGAAGACTGGATCTCTCTTTCTCTCTCTCCCACCTTCACAATCTAGAACCTGAAGACTGGCTCTCACTTTCTCTCTCTTTTTTTTTTTTTTGGAGACAAAGTCTCACTCTGTCCCCCAGGCTGGAGTGTAGTGGCATGATCTCAGCTCACTGTAACCTCTGCCTCCCAGGTTCAAGCAATTCTCCTGCTTCAGCTTCCCAAGTAACTGGTATTACGTGCATGTACCATCACACCCAGCTAATTTTTGTATTACTATTATTAATATTATTTTAGTAGAGATGGGGTTTTACTTAGTTGGCCAGGCTGGTCTTGAACTCCTAACCTCAAGTGATCTGCCTACCTTGGTCTCCCAAAGTGCTGGGATTACAGGCATGAGCCACTGCACCCAACCCGAAGATTGAATCTTCTGAAAACATCAGAGAAAGACTGTCCTTGCCATTCACATTGCAGCAAAGCTTTAGAACCTTGAACTTTGGGTTCATAATCTCACAATTGGGAAGAGTCCTTCCACACCCTTGGAACTGTACACCCATTGGAACCCTTAAGGTGAAAGTAATCAGGAAATTTTCTCCCTAAAAGATGATGGCATACTTGATGTGAACAGCTTTTCAAGAGTTCACAGATTAAGACTTCTATTATCACGAGACTCTCATCTTTGAATATGTTTTCTTGCTTAAGCATCTATGAACAATAGAAGTAGAAAAGGGGTCTGTTATGTGCACTCATAGGGTATACTTTTATTTGTGAAGGAGTTTGAAGCTAGCCTTATACATGGATAAGCTTATACTTTGATAGATAAAAGATGAAGGCCCAACGTAGGTTAAGAAACTTTAATGGTACATATGTTGCCTCGTGATCAGTCGAAAACAGAACATCGGTTCACTCTTCTTAACCTACATCACGGGTTAAAGAGAACATTGCCAGGAGGCCTTCACTCTTCTAGAAGGGCATCATTTGTTAGGTCCTTTTTACTTTGTTTGGAGTAAAAGAAGCAATGTAAAAGGAGAAATGCATCCCTCATGATAGGCACTATAGCAAATTCCATTGTAAAGTCTACAGTTACACAACAAACTTCAAATTCTCTTGTGAAAGTTATGATACAATTGGCTGAAGAGAGAAGTATCTGTGCAGCTGCTGGCACTTATGGCCTTTGGAGAAAATATCACGTTTTATAGAGATTCAGGTGTAGTGGATTAATAAAGAAACTGCTTAGTTAAGGGAGTAGACTCTTTATCTAGCTCATTCTTGTATCTATTTGATTTTAGGAGGTTTGGTTTATGTGGATCCTGGGTAAAGAGCACACTCCAAACTCTTGATATAATCTTCCAGGTAGTCATAATAATAGTCTCCCTAGTGCACTGTCTTCTCTTAGAGGTTTTAAATGCTTGCATGCAGCCATCTCTAGAATATCAAATGGTTTCTCTTCAACTGCAATGACAAGAGCTAAAAGAAATATGTGACCATGAGGACATTGTAACCTATGAATGACATGCTGAGACAAGAAATCCAAAATGATGGTAACTGAGAGTGATGCTAACGTCCTAAGTTTTGGTCACACTCTCACCTGAGAACCTGACCAAAAAGAGGATTATTAAAACAAAATTGTGGGTGACCATTGCTTTGGATTGAGCTTATGCACTAGGCCTCAACAGACCATACAAAACCAAAATGGAGTCGCTTGTGCTAGGACTTTAAGGAAACACACAGAATCTAGAAAAGACCAGAAAAACCCAAAGTTCAAGGTTCTAAAGTTTTGCTGCAATGTGGATGGCAAGGACAGTCTTTCTCTGATGTTCCAGGTTTGTTTTTCTCCTGCAAATTCCTATAACAGACATTTCTGACAGCATATGTAGACACCAACTGAAGTTTCCATTAAATCTTTTAACCAAATTCATTTATTCTCACAGAGAACATCAAGCTTCAGATGACCATGTAACAAAGGCTCCAGGAAGTTCCAGGTAAAGACATCACCCTTGGCCATTAAGAAGCTACCCTGCCTCCACTAGACAGAGCTGGGTGAGAGTTCCATAATCCCCAATAGGTAGGGACTACACCCCAAGCTAGCATGAAGCAGTTACAGAAGAAAGACCATCAGTCCCTCTACCTCCCATAAAGATTTATGGGGATCACACCTTTCAGGGGGAAATGAGGTAGGAGAATAGGGTCTGGAGGCAGGAAACATAAGGTCAATTCATGCTGGCTTTTGAGAACTAAATCAAATGGAAACACTTTAGCTATGACAGGTAATACCCTATTTACACAGGGCATAAACCAAGTAAATAACTTTGTAGTGTTACTTCATCCTTTTCATTTACATAAAGCATATCCCAGGTAACCAATGGAAACCTCTAGAAGGTATTTAAACCCTAGAAATTTCTGTAATGGGGCTATTGAGCCCCCATGCTCAAGCCCACTCCCACCCTGTGGAGTGTAATTTCATTTTCAATAAACCTGTTTTTATTGTTTCCTTCTTTCCTTGCTTTGTTTGTGCATTTTGTCCAATTCATTTTTCAAGATGCTAAAAACCTGGGCACCTTTCACTGTTAACACAGGGATTGGCCCATCCTCACTGCTGTGCACTTTGGCCAACAGAGCCTCCTGGGGCTCAGGACCCAGCTAGGTCATCACACCCACTGCTCTCAAAAAAACGGGAACCAGACAAACTGCCCGCAGCCCTGAATGAAAGCTCCTTGGCTGAGGCCTCCATTAGTGTCAGCCAGATCATGGCCACCACTAAGCTTGCAAGCCGTGGCTTACTCTACGGGACGCACCAGGTGTCCTAGCTGGCCAGCTCATGCCAGTGCCTATCTCTGGGGCTTCCATAGCCTGACCCAGCCACAGGCCCTGCTTCCCTTGGGCCTCCAGAGAGCTTGGATCCATCCAGGCACTTACCCTAGTCCTGTCTGGTTCCCCACAGCACTCCCAAAGCACTCCTCTCCAGGCAAGCACAGGGAAGGGTGCGCAGGATTGCCAAACAATTCCTCTTGATGGCAGTGTTGCTCCAGAAATGCCCAGCTGCCCTTCCCCCAGGTCCACTCCCTCCGCCCTTTGCTGAGGAAAAAATGCCAATCACGCTCCAAATATGGCCAGTCATCATCTCGTCCACTTTGGGCCACCTCTGGCCCACCTGTGGGACCCTGTCCTGAGGAGATTGGCCTTGAGGGGGGGTCCTCTTAGCCTGCCTTCCTGACAAACAGGGAAGTGGTCCCTTGAATTGCCCTAGGGATGGACCCAATCTAAACAGATCCCTAACTATGCCTTTAGCATGGGAGGATGGTAGAGCCCTCAGGGAAGAGAAGATTGAGCACACAGTAGAATCAGAGCCCAGCCCCTGCTCTCCAGGAGACATTTGCACTTGGGCATTCTCGTGGGTCACTGCAAGGTCAGCTTGACCAGGAGGTCAAAGGCGAACAGCATCCCACTGTCCCATGGGGCGTGGGTCTCAAACTTCAGGTGAACATACAATTTTGGGATATGCTACTACAGTTTTGAATAAACATGGTGGTCACCAGAGTCCCTAGCCTGGGCTTCCTGTGCCTTTCAGCTCAGGCTCCCTGGCTAGTTGTCTCCTCCTGGTGCCTGTGCTAGGAGGTTCCAAAGTTTGAGCTGTTCGAACCATTTTATAAATGCATTTTGGAGTGTGGTTCTGCTGTGTGTCCCCCCACAGTTTGGCCTAGTACTTTGTTTTCCATTTCAATACACCACAGTGAGGTTTCATAGGGAAGGGTGGGGGGTGGTGAGGTGAGTCAATGTGGGAGAAAAGTAGAAAGTGGGGGGAAGATGAAAGTGGGGAAGAGGAGTGACTGGTTTGGGAAGGAGTTTCCTTTAGATGGGAGTATTTTACCAGAAATGTTAACATGCCCTTTGGTGCCACCCACTCAGTTACCTCTTCCTCCATCCTTTGCCACTGAAAAAAATGGCAACCAGCATTAAAGTTATTGTCACTAAAGTGACTCCTAACTCTCACAGTTGGTCCTCCAGTGTGCAGGCCATCTTTCTGGTAGAATGGTCTTTAGCTTTTTCTCAGAGAAATATATATTTCCCCCCATCATGTGATGCTAGGAATGGATCCAAACATATCTACCCATGGCTCTATCTTTAACACTGGATCTGGTCAAGACGATAGGAAATGTCTTTAGTATGGGCACAGAGTTGAAGTCAAATCTACTTAGGACCAGTGGGAACATTCTGTCTTGGGCATTCTCACTGTAATATAATTTAACCTTGAGGTCTCAGTCAGCTAGACACAAAGAGTGGCAGCCCCGAGGCATCAGGACTGGCATGAAATGTGATGAGAAACTGCCATCCCAAGACAACAGGGCCTGAGGACCCAACTCATGATGGTCCTACTTTTAGGTCAGCTAGATATAAGATCTCAGAATACCTGGCACATGAAAACTCTGTTCAAACCTCTGCACTAAAGGATTTATCAAAATCTAGAATGTCTTCTAGCAGTGTCCCTAGGATGGCCCAGCTCTACTTATGTTTACCACAGAATTCTCACAGTTGAGAAAAAAATGTAGTTTTTTTTTTCTAGCTAACACATACTTGATGATATTGAAACTGCCTTTCTTAGAGCACTCCTGAGAAGAGTTTATAATTTCCTAAAAAGAGATCTTTGGATCAATGATGAAATTAAGACAGTTTTTTTTAAAATCAAAATCAGAAGATAGCCTCATGGCAGACAGGAGGCAGGACTAGATTGGAGGGCCAAACAGAGTAGCATGCAGGGGCTTGCACTGTAAATTTTAGCTTCAGATAGACTGCAAGAACAAACCAGCAATCCCAAGAGGATCCACAGACCCCAAAGGGAACAAAGTGCACCTGCAGGACCTGGGAGACACCCCAAATACTGTGTGTGCCCCAACTGCAGAAGTGGGAAAGGGAGACCCTCCTCTCCCAAGCACACACCCCCACTGGAGAAGCTGAAGGTCTGTTTGCAGGAGAAATTTCTGACTTTACCTGGAGCTGAGTCAAGTTAGAGAGACAAGTGAAATGCAAGGGTAGAGGAAGAAGCAGAAAGGCCCTGGGAGCTCACTGGGTCCCCAAACAGCCCATACCTGCTTGGCATCACAGGGATCCATTGGGAGGGTGGCTAGAGTAGCAGGGGGTAAATCTCTACAGGGAGAAGGAATTCCCTAGCTGAACTTTGTAACAAGTTAAATGGAACGAGAAGCTTCCTGGCCAGAACTCAGGGACGGTATGAATTGGGCTTGCAGGCTTCACAGGATAGGGAAGAACTTTTCTCTTGCAGCTGGGAAGCAGATAGCCTTGAGCAAGTTTTCAAGCCCAACTTGCACTCCACCTGGAAACAGACTCAGGGCTGTTTGGTGGTGGTGGTTGGGGGCGGTGCACAGTGGGAGTGATTCTGGCCTACAGTTTGTGTGGGAGCTGGGCGTGGCCTGTGACTGCTGGGTTTTCCCCACTTTTCTGACAACCTGCATGACTCAGCAGAGGCAGCCATATTCCTCCTAGGTACAAAACTCCAATGATGTGGGAATCTCACCCCCATCCCCCACTGCAGCTGCAACAAGACCAACCCAAGGAGAGTATGAGCTCAGACATATCTAGCCCCACCTCCATTTGATGGTCCTTCCCTATCCACCCTGGTAGTGAAAGACAAAGGGCATATAATCCTGGGAGTTCTAGGGCCCGGCCCACCACCAGTCCCTCTCCACACTACTATAGCTGATGATTTCTGGAAAGCACTACTTCCTGGCAGGAGGTCAACCAGTACAAAAATAGAGCATTAAACCACCAAAGCAAAGGACCCTCATGGAGTTCATTGCACCCTCCACCATCTCCAATGGAACAGGCACTGGTATCCATGGCTGAGAGACCCATAGACAGTTCACATCACAAGACTCTGCAGACAACCCCAAGACCAGCCTGGAGCTAGGTAGACTCACTGGGTGGCTAGACTCAGAAGAGAGACAACGATCACTGCAGTTTGGCTCACAGGAAGTCATATGCATAGGAGAAAGAAATTCAGAGCTTCAAGACAAGGTCTTTGAATTAACTCAGTCCAACAATGACAAAGTAAAAAGAATAATGAAATATTTAAAAAGTCTCCAAGAAGTCTGGGATTGTGTTAAACAACCGAAACTTAGAATAATTGGTGTGCCTGAGGAAGAAGAGAATTCTAAAAGCCTGGAAAACATATTTTGGGAAATAATAAGAGGAAAACTTCCCTAGCCTTGCTAGAGACCTAGACATCCAAATACAAGAAGCACAAAAAACACCTGGGAAATTCATCACAAAAAGATCTTTGCCTAGGCATATTTTAATCAGGTTATCCAAAGTTAAGATGAAATTAAGAATCTCAAGAGTTGTGAGACAGAAGCACCAGGAAACCTATCAAGGAAAACCTGTCAGATTAACAGCAGATTTCTCAGCAGAAACCCTACAAGCTAGAAGACATTGGGGCCCTATCTTCAGCCTACTCAAACAATTATCAGCCAAGAATTTTGTATCCAGAGAAACTAAGCATCACGTATGAAGGAAAGATATAGTTGTTTTCAGAAAAACAAATGCTGAGAGAACTCGCCATTTACCAAACCACCACTACAGGAACTGCTAAAAAGAGCTCTGAATCTTGAAATAAATCCTGGAAACACATGAAAACAGAACGTCTTTCAAGAATAAATCACACAGGACCTATAAAAAAAAAAAAAAACAAGTTGGAACAGTCATTTGCTATGTTATTTTTCTTTACCTTGAAGAACATAAACTGTTGTTTCAGTTCTATAAATCAGCAAGATATTATTTATGGCAAGAAATATTCTGTTGAAATGTTGTGCTGTAACACGGGAAAATGTAAATGTTTTTCATGGTATCTATCAATGTGAAATAAAATTTAGTTCAACTTCTCTGTAAAAAAAAAAAGCAAAAACAAAAAACAAAAAACACTAAAGTATACAGACAACAAAAAGCATGATGAAAGCAATGGTACCTCACATTTTAATAATAACATTGAATGCAAACAGCCTAAATGCTCCACTTAAAGTATACAGAACAGCAGAATCTGTAAGAACTCACCAACCAACTATCTTCTGCCTTCAGGAGACTCATCTAACCTATAAGGACTCACACAAACTTAAAGTAAAGTGGTGGAAAAAGGCATTTCATGCAAATGGACATCAAAAGTGAGTAGGGGTAACTATTCTTATATCAGACAAAACAAACTTTAAAGCCACAGTGGTTAAAAGAGACAAAGAGGGACAATATATAATGGTAAAATGCTTTGTACAGGAAAATATCACAATCTTAAACATATATGCACCTAACACTGGAGCTCTCAAATTTATACAACAATTACTAATAGACCTAAGAAATGAGATAGATAGCAACACAATAATAGTGCGGGACTTCAATACTTCACTGACAGCACTAAACAGGTCATCAAGACAGAAAGTTAACAAAGAAACAATGGATTTAAACTATACCTTGGAACAAATGGACTTAACAGCTATATACAGAACATTTCCTCCAAAAACCAAAAAATACACATTCTATTCAACCGGCCATGGTACTTTTTCCAAGATAGACGATATGATAGGCCAAAAAACAAGCCTCAGTAAACTTAAGAAAATTGAAATTATATCAAGCGCACTCTCAGACCACCGTGGAATAAAACTGGTAATCAACTCCAAAAGGAACCTTCAAAAGCATGCAATTACATGGAAATTAAATAACCTGCTCCTGAATGAGCATTGGGTCAAAAATGAAATGAAGATGAAAATTTAAAAATTCTTCAAAATGAATGACAATAATGACACAATCTATCAAAACCTCTGAAATACAGCAAAGGCGGTGCTAAGAGGAAAGTTTATAGCCATAAACACCTACATCAAAAAGTCTGAAGGAGTGCAAACAGACAACCTAAGCTCACACTTTAAGCAACTAGAGAAACAATAACAAACCAAACCCAAACCTAGCAGAAGGAAATAACCAAGATCAGAGCAGAACTAAATAAAATTGAAACAAAAAAAAATTACAAAAGATCAATGAAGCAAAAAGCTGGTTATCTGAGAAGATAAATAAAATTGATAGACCATTAGCAAGGTAAACCAAGAAGAGAGGAAATCCAAATAACCTCACTAATAAATAAAAACAGGAGATAATACAACTGACACCACTGAAATACAAAAAATCATTCAAGACTACTATGAACACCTTTACACACATAAACTATAATCCCTAGAAGAGACTGATAAATTTCTGGAAAAATACAACTCTCCTAGCTTAAATCAAGAAGAATTAGATACTCTGAACAGATCAGTAACAAGAAGTGAGATTAAAATGGTAATTAAAAAATTACCGGGCTGGGCATGGTGGCTCATGCCTGTAATCCCAGCACTTTGGGAGGCCGAGACGGGTGGATCACGAGGTCAGGAGTTCGAGACCAGCCTGATCAACATGGAGAAACCCCGTCTCTACTAAAAATACAAAAAATTAGCTGGGCATGGTGGTGCGTGCCTGTAATCCCAGCTACTCCAAAGGCTGAGGTAGGAGAATCGCTTGAACCCAGTAGGCAAAGGTTTTAATGAACTGAAATTGTGCCACTGCTCTCCAGCCTGAGCGACAGAGCGAGACTCTGTCTCAAAAGAAAAAAAAAATTACCAACCAAAAAAAGTCCAATCCAGGACCAGACGAATTCACAGCAGAATTCTACCAGACATTCAAAGAAGAATTGGTACCAATCCTTTTGACACTGTTCCACAAGATAAAGAAGGAACCAGAAATCTTCCCTAATTCATTCTATGAAGCCAGCATCCCCCAATACCAAAACTGGGAAAGGACACAACCAAAAAAGAAAACTACAGAGTGAACAAGTAAACTTAACAAATATTTACAGAACTCTCCACCCCAAATCCACAAAACATACATTTTTCTCAGTATCATATTACACCTGTTTTAAAAGTGACCGCATAATTGGAAATAAATCACTCCTCAGCAATTGCATAGCA
>CAUYLG010056554.1:0-143249 GCA_963573385.1 Cacajao melanocephalus
CCTGCCCTGGAACATCAGATTCCAAGTTCTTCGGCTTTGAGACTCTTGGCCTTACACCAGTGCTTTGCCAGGGGCTCTCGGGCCTTTGGCCACAGACTGAAGGCTGCACTGTCTGCCTCCCTACTGCTGAGATCTGGGGACGTGGACTGGCTTCCTGGCTCCACAGATTGCACACCGTCTATTGTGGGTCTTCACCTTGTGATCGTGGGAGTCAATTCTAATAAACTCCAATCTCCCCTTCATGTATTCATCCCTCCTTTAGTTCTGTCCCTTTAGAGAACCCTGACTCATACAATGTCCTCAAACCCAACACTTCATTCACTGCATTCAGAGACACCTGCTCCTCCTCCTCAAGAATTCTGGGAAGCCAGGGTGGGCGTGGTGGCTCACGCCCAAAATCCAGCACTTTAGGCGGCCAAGGTAGAAGGATCGCTTGAGGCCAGGAGTTCGAGAACAGACTGGGCAATGCAGTGAGCCCCCATCTCTACAAAAAATATATATTTTTTTGAGACAGCATCTTGCTCTGTCGCCCAGGCTGGAGTGTAATGATGCAATCTTGGCTCACTGCAACCTCCGCCTCCCGGGTTCAAGTGATCCTCCTGCCTCAGCCTCCCGAGCAGCTGGATTACAGGCACACGCCGCCACACCTGGCTAAATTTTTGTACTTTTCTTAGTAGAGATGGGGTTTCACCATGTTCCCCAGGCTGGTCCTGAACTCCTGAGCTCAGGCGATCCACTCCTTGGCCTTCCAAAGTGCTAGAATTATAGGCGTGCACCACTGCACCTAGACCAAAAAATATTTTTTAAAAAATTAGCCAGGCATGGTGGCACAACTATAGTTCCAGCTATTCGGGAAGCTAGGGCAGGAGGATCATCTGAGCCCAGGAGTTGGAAGCTGCAGTGAGCTATGACTGCATCACTGCACCCTAGCCTAGGCCACAGGGTGAGATCTCATCTCTTAAAAAAAAAAAAAAAAAAAAAAAACCTCCCACAGGAAGTGACCATGTGACCTCAGGCAGGTGTAACGTAGCCTCTTGAGGCATTGAAAATACCTGTGAACCAAGTACAGGTGGTCACACCTGCTAAGCAGAACTGAAGTTCGCTTCCAACAAGCAGCATGTAGGAGGCGCTGTCTCCGGGGACTCTTTCTTGTCCGCCTCCCTGGTTAATGACTGTGCCAAAAAGCAAAGTCAGACACTGTGTGATGGTCTGAGGACAGTCAGAACACCAACGGCTGCATCCGTGCTGTGTTTCCAAGACAGTCTCACAGTTCCAGGTCCTGTGAGCGCTGCTTACAGCCACTCCTTCAAGCAGACAAATAACCCAGAGGCATCTATTCACACCACAGTAAAGAAGCGCAACTCCATCAAGACATAATTAACTGAAGAGTAATCGACAGTGGCTATGGCAGCACCTGCTCTACGAAAAGCAGCCACCCCTCGTGCCTCTGCTCCCCTCTCTGTAGCTGCAGCAGGGTGCATGTGGCAGGTGTGGCCCCCGCCCTGCCTCATAGATGGGACCTCAAGGCTGCGGAGGGTTCTGCCTGAGAGCTCCCCAGAGAGAGCTGCATGGGACACTGGCCTCATCCCCACCCATCCTTCGAGAGAGGAGACAAGGCTGACAGGGAGGAGGGCTCTCGGAGACAGAAGCACAACCCGCTCCACACACCCGGCCCTAGAGTAAGGGAGGAAGACATCAAGCCTGCAACAAGAAACATGACACCCATCCCAAAGACCTCAGGGTCCTCGTCCTGCTAAAATGGGCAATTCCAGGTGGTGACGGGATGGGGCACAGCCCCAGAGGTCATTAACAGTTAAGGTCAAGAAGCTGGGGCCTGGGACCCTGCCTCCAGACTGGATCACTGTAGTCGCTGGCTCTCCCACCCCACACTTCCCCGGCTCACAGCCCCTCCCTCTGCCCCATTCCACCTTCCTGGAGACTCCTTCATGGCCTGGCCAAAAGCCCACAGCAGCCGATGTGCACACACCACCACCACAATGCATCCGTGTCCAGTTGACAGAAGGACACTGGGGCTTCCTTTCCTAACTCTCCTAATATCTTCCTTAGCATAGGAGGAAGCATTCTTCACAGAATATTGAAGAAACGTGGAAAAGTACAAGAACAATGGAAACCTCCTGAAGGCCCTCCCTGGCATGCATATCTGCAAGCCCGTGCACTTGGAAGCTGTAAGGACCTCGGGGCCACCCGCTGCTCTGTCCCTTCCTGGCTCCCTGGGTGCACTTCCCATGGCGGTAAACATTCTTCAGAAACATAATCGTCCGCAGCTACATATGATTTCATCCAAAATGTGTTTATACTTTCCTTTTGGTGAAGATTTAAGCTATGTCCTATTTTTCATTATGGTGAAAATGTAGGTTTTGAAACTAAGATAGTGTGAAGCTCTCTCCACTAACCCAGCACTTCAAGGCCACACTGCTTGAGGTGCGCAATGCAGAGTCAGCAGCAGCCACCAGCTGCCTCCCTGGAGAAGGAGCAGCCTGCACCCCTCCGGAGCCTGGCCAGTGGCGACCAGGGCCTCCTCCAGAGTCTTCCAGGGACCCACATTGCCCCCTCAGCGTGCCACCACCAATTCCCACAGCGTGAGTGAATCCCACCCTCCCTAAGGAGAAACACCAGGGTTCTTACCCATGACAGCTTTCCTGATTCATCAGTAACACTTTCACTGTACTTGAAGCCAAAATGTAGAGCACATGAAGCTGCAGCATGGCCACACAGGCACCTGCATCCTGGGAACCCCCATTTGTGGGGAAACACCTCTGCGAGGTGCCGCAGGCCACCCCACACGCTCAGCAAAAACCCCAGACCTGGGCCTGCGGCTGTGGGCTCCGCCCTGGCCTCCTGAGGCCCGGCCCTGGCTACCTCTTGGACCTGCACCGCCCACACCAGCTTGGCTCTGTCTGTCGCTCTCCTGTGCAGCCCAGGTCAGGATACATCCCTCCACAGGGGTCCACGTTCACCTCTGCCAAAACCCAGGGCTGTCACTATCCTGGGTACCCAAGTCACTCGGCAGCATGGCTCCAACCCCGCCTAGGAGGACAGGCCCCCTGTGGATTCTCAGAGGGGCGTTTCCTCCCTCCCAACTCACAGGACAGGCTGCCTGGACCTCTTTCCCCTCTGCTGGTAGGAGCTCTTCCTGGTCCTGAGGGGCTCTTAGCACCAGCTCTCCTGAGGCCATGGGGCTCTCTCCGGCACACGCATCAGGGTACGGAGCCAGGCAACAAGCAGCCGCCCAGTCCCGCCTCAGCTGCTGTCCAGCTCCACGTGTGAGCCCTGCTGGTTTTCCTTATTTTCGAGAATGCTAAACTCTTCATTTAAAAGAACACTTATCCAACCTCCCCAGCCCTTCTTGGTGTCTGGTAACGGGAAGGTCTGTTCTCACCAGCAGTGTCACAACTCAATACCAGCCCCTCCACTGGATGGGCAAACAGCCAGGGACCGCCGGCCGCCTGAGGAAGGCCCAGCATCAACCCAGACACCGAAGCAGTGAACTAATCAAAATAAGTGAGAAACCCTCTTCAAAATCACAAAGATTATCCAACACGACAGTTAAATTAAAAACTCCTGGGATGACCAGATGACAGCACTGAGGCATTCCCCTTGAATACAGTACAGAAAAAGAAAAAACTTGGAAGAACACATGAGAAAACGCAAAGGAGCATTCCAGAAAACCCAACAGGTGATCAACAGAAATTCTAGGAGGAGAACAGAAAGGAGAGCAGTTGCTGGAGCAAGCGTGAACGTGAGGAGGGAGGCGCACACCAGCCTCACCGCAGAAGCCAGACCACTGGGAAAGAGGCGCTCCCCGCGTTTCCACAGGAAAATCAGAGATCCCACCCACAGCACAGGAAAGCAGAGCTCGGCGGCCCTGAGCATGCCACAGACACGGTAAGAGACGGCAGGCACCTCTGAAACCCCACAGGAAATTACCTTCCACCTGGAACTCAATGCCAGGCCAAACCACCCACCAAGGCTCAGAAGTAAATAAAGGCATTTCAGACACACTAGGTCTCAAAAAAACATATATTCTGTAAGAAGGGAGAAGTCGCTTAAACAAGGGAGTAAGTGAAGAAAGCAAAAGCCGGGATCCAGGAAACATGGGGCTGAACCCAAGAGAAACAAGGAGACTCTCAAAGATGAAGCGGAACGGAAGAACAGGCGTGGCCAGGAGTGGGGTCCGGAGGGCCAGGGCACTGGGGCTGGCTGCGGGGCAGTCAGCACTGGGGAACCCGCAGCACTTTCAGCCGTGGAGACACAGCTGCCTGGACAGGAAGCAGAGCAGCACAGCGCTTGGCTCGAGTCAAACAGATGTTCACAGCCAAGGGCCGTGCGCACGCAACGCAAGTCCGCCAGGGCTTCGTGGGCTGGACGGGGGCTCTGCGGACTACGGCTGGGCAGCCGGACTCCCTAGCTGACGCTTCCCTCGGCAACCTCAGGAGGTGGCTGTACAGGCAGGGCCACGTGAATACACGTTTTCAAAGTGGCTCCCTCTGAGAGGCAGTTAAAAAGGGGTGGGGTGGGCCGGCAGTTTGTTTCTCACTGAAAGCTCTGCTCTTCAAAACAGGCATATGATTCAAGTTTTACACTTTTTTTTTTTGAAACGGAGTCTCGCTTAAAATTTTACTCTTTTAAATATTTTTTTTAAAAAAAGGAAAAAGAAAAAAAAGACAGCCGGTGCCTCAGACGGCGATGGGGAGGCACTGTGTGCAGCAGCTGCTCCGTGAATGAGTGCACCCTTGGGTAGCTGGACGGGTCCAAAGCCCGGGAGGACGCTAGGAAATTCAGGCACACAGTGGCCAGCGGAGGACGGCGGAAGAGGCGGAGCGGGCCCTCCAGGCCCCAAGGTCTTGGAGGAGCAAGAACAGCCCAAGATGGGCCCCTGGGGACAAAAATGTAAGAAAATCCTTCCTTCCTCTCCCCAGCTGTATTTATAACAGTATCACAAAAGCGTCTGCACCGTGGAGATGTCTGCAATCAGGAGGTGGTTGGGCCTGCTGCAGCTTCTGTCCAGGAGAGCGCGGAGGACGGCTGTGCTGTCAGTGAGCTGCCCTCGCCCTCACTTCTCACCCCAGCATGGAGAGGCAGGAAGGGTCAGGGCTGGCCGCAGGATAGAAGCAGCCCCACTGGAAGGCCCAGAAAACACAAACAGAGCCACCAGCAGGCAGTCTCATCCCAGCAGAGGAGCAAGGTCCTCAAGGAATAAGCTACCAAAGAGATGAGCAAAAGTGGTGGTTCCCTGCAGTGAAAGGGAAGCCTGAGCCTGAGGAGCTGCAGCTCCATCTCCCTCCATAACGAGGACATTCGAACCCACTCCATGCTGCCAGCTGGGACCAGTGGCAGGCAAGACACACGTGATGACAGCCCAGATGTGGAAAGGGCCCTCCAGAATCCAGTGCACTCTCCTTACGGAGGCTGGCTTTCTCTCTAAGCGGGTGTCCATGCCATGCTGTGACAGATGCACAGCCACATCTTCCTTCTAAGCTGTTCTGGCTAAAGCAAGCGTTCTCTCTCCCACCTCACCAGGGTCGGCAGGCGTAAGGCCCAGAGCAAGGACAGCACAGAGTTACATGTGCTGCCCGGTGCAGGCGCCAACGCCACCGCACCCCGAATATTTCGCCAAAGATGAAGCTTCTGACACAGCTGCTGGTCCAGCACTTGCAGCCTCCCGCGCATCACAGATACTACTGTAAAATCATGAACTTTGATTCATCCTCCCCTGAAACTACAAAACGCTGATTAAAACAAAAACGTGAACAAATGAAGGGACGTGCTCTGTGTTCACGAGTCAGGAAATTCAAGATGGTTAAGATGTCAGCTCTTCCCAAACTGCAGAAGCAATGCATGCCAAAGTCCCAGCAGCCTCCTGTGTAGAAACTGACAAGGTGATTCTAAAATTCATATAGAAATGCAAAGGTCTTAGAGTAACCAACATAACTGTAAAAAAGAATAGTCACTTTGGCCACAGTGGCTCACACCTGTAATCTCAGCACTTTGGGAGGCTGAGGGGGGCGGATCACTTGAGCCCAGGAGTTCCGGACCAGCCTGGTGAAACCTTGTCTCTACTAAAAATACAAAAAAGTAGTTGGGCATGGTGGTGCACCCCTGTAATGGAGGCTGAGGCAGGAGAATCGCTTGAACCAGGGAGGCAGAGGTTGCAGTGAGCTAAAAGCACACCACTGCAATCCAGCCTGGGTGACAGGGTTAGACTCCCTCTCAAGCAAAACAAGAAGAACAGAAGACTGACACAAGCTGATCTCAAGATGCATTAGAAAACTCAGCACTTTGGGAGGCTGAGGCAGGCAGACTGCCTGAGCTCAGGAGTCCAAGACCAGCCTGGCCAACATGGCGAAACCCTGTCTCTACTAAAAATACAAAAATTAGCTGGGCGTGGTGGCACACATCTAATGGTATAATCCCAGCTACTCGGGAGGCTGAGGCAGGAGAATCACTTGAACCCAGGAGGCGAAGGTTGCAGTGAGCTGAAATCGCACCACTGCACTCCATCCGGGATGACAGAACAAGACTCCGTCTTAAAAAACAAAGAAGAAGAAAGCTCCATTAATCTTGGGGCCAGGCTCACACCTGCAATCCCAGCACCCTGGGAAGCCAAGGCAGGCAGATCGCCTGAGGTCAGGAGTTCGAGACCAGCCTGGGAAACATGGTGAAGTCTCATCTCTACTAAAAATACAAAAATTGGCCGGGTGTGGCTGCGCCTGTGGTCCCAGCTACTCCAGAGGCTGAGGTGGGAGGGCTGCTTGAGCCTGGGACACAGAGACTGCAATGAGCTGAGATAGCTCCACTGCACTCGAACCTGGGTGACACAGTAAGATCCCTGTCCAAAAAAAAGGTTCTAGTAACCAGGGCAGCATGGTATTTGTGCAAAGTTAGACAGATCACACAGCTGTGCAGAGTCCACAACGGCCCACACACAGATGGACGAAGGCAATTCAGCGGTGATGACAGGATTCTCACACACTGGAACAACTGGACAGGCACAGGCAAAACCCTGGACCCACACCCACGTAGTGTGTATCGTAAACTCAAAATGGATCAAGACCTAAATGTAAAACCTAAAACACTAAAACTTCCAGAAGAAAACAGAAGAACATCTCTTTGACCTGGGGTTAGGCAAAGAAATTTTAGATATAACATCAGAAGCACAATGCATAAAAGAACAAATGGATAAACTGGATTTCATCAAAATGGTAACCTTCGGCTTTTCAGTAGACACTGACAGAAAACGAGAAGACAAGCCACAGAATGGAGAGAATCTTTAGAAAGCGTCCATCTAACAAAGAGCTTGGATCCAGAATATATGCAGAATCCTCAAAATTCATTAAGAAAATAACCCAGGCTGGGCACAATGGCTCACACCTGTAATCCCAGCACTTTGAGAGGCTGACGCGGGCAGATCACTTGAGGTCAGGAGTTTAAGACCAGCCCGGCCAACATGGCGAAACCCCATCTCTACTAAAAATTCAAAAAAATTAGCTTGGTATAGTGGTGCCCGCCTGTAGTCCCAGCTTTGGGGAGGGGAGGGGAAGGGAGGGGAGGGGAGGGAAAAGAGAAACGAAACAATCCAATCTTAAAAAGTGGGCAACTGAATAGACCCTTCACCAAAGAAGGCAGATGGATGCAAGGGGGCACACAGAGAGAGGCCAACATCATTAGTCATTAGGGAGATGCAAATTAAATCCCTAACGCAATACCACTACATACTCACAAAAATGGCTAAAAAGACCAGGTGCCATCCAAGACGTGGAGCAGCCGGAGCGCCTGCATGCCGCTGGTGAGAGCCGCTGTGAGAACAGCTGTGCAGTTGTTTAGAAAGTTAAACATACTCCTCATATAGGACCTGCCATCCCACCTGAGGAGTTTACACAAGAGAAAAGCAAGTATGTGGCCTTTCAAAGGCTTGTGCACGGGTCATTCCAAGCAGTTTTATTTCGATAGCCACAAATTGGAAACAACTCCAAAGTACACCAAAGGATGAAAGCATAAACAATTTCTGGTACATCTGTAACGGAAAAGCACTCAAATAAAAAGGGAAGAACTACTGACACATACAACACGGATGACTCTCAAATAATCACACCGAGTTGAAGCCAGAAAAGAGAAAAAGTACACACCGTGTGATCTGGCTTGGCTCTGCATCCCCATCAAACCTCATCTCCAACTGTAATCCCCACATGTGGAAGGAGGGAAGCCACTGGATCATGGGAGCAGCTTCCCCCATGCTGTTCTCATGACAGCGAGTGAGTTCTCACGTCTGATGGCTTCATAAATGGCAGTTTCCTCTGCCCTCCTGTCTCTCCCGCCACCTTGTGAAGAACGTCCTTGCTTCCCCTTCGCCTTCCGCCACGACTGTAAGTTTCCTGAGGCCTCCCCAGCCATGTGGAACTGTGAGTCAAACACCTCTTTCTTTTCTAAGTTACCCAGCCTTGGGCACTTCTTCATTGCAATGTGAGAACAGATAATACACTGTCTGATTGCATTTATATAAAATTCTAGAACACGCAGACTCTCCTGCAGAGACAAAAAGCAGATGGAACAAGGGGTGTGAGAAGGAACGGAAGGAAGGGCTAGGGAAAGGCAGAGGCTGTGCTGGGTTAGTAGGGTTCACCATTCTGACCCTGGCGTGACGGCTTCGTGTGCACGCACAGCTTGTCAAAACTCACAGAACAGTCACTTTAAATGTGCTCAGTTTATTGCTGTCAATCACACCCCAACAAAGCTCTTAAAACACATGCACATATCCCTTAGAGAGCAAGAAAAAGGTACAACCCCCCCATCCACAAACAACGGAAAGCCTAGTTTTAATTCTCTTCTTCCCACCATCATTCCCGAGTAAAAATCACTGCCAGGTTCACAGTTAGCACACGGCCTTCTTCCGGCAGCCCTGCCTCTGAGGAACACTAGGAGCTGCCCAAGAGTTGCACTAACAACTCCATTCACCACCACACACAAAAACCGGCCCCATTCAGTGAGTTTTCCTCCACCTGATCCCATGCACAGCACAGGGACGTGAGTGTGCTGTCAATGGCACCACCAAGCAATCAGAACCTCCACAGTGCCTTTTTAACAGAGTATCTTACTGAGGAGCTCCGAGGATCAAACAGCCGCAGGGGTCCTCAGCTCTTAGCCTCCGAATGAAATTGCATGTTCAAGTCTGCAAAAAGTAACCCCAAGCTAGCACCTTTCATGGAAAAGGGATGTCCCAAAATGCCGCAGAGGAACTGTGGTCAGGCCTAAGGAGCAAGCCACAAAGCATCGGCCCTGTGGGAGCTGGCCCCAGCCCCCATTTCCACAAAGCTGTGGGTGGACGCGCCGCATGCACCCTCTACACCCTCTGGAAAGCCAGGCTCCACAGAAAGACGAACCCAACAGGCCACACTTGGCACGGGAAAGAACAGCCTCTCCTGAAGGATCAGCAACTCTGCTCTGCAGGTGAAAGGGCCTGGATGGGGCCTCCACCAACCCACCCACAGCTTGTTGCCTCCCTGGGCTCCAATTCCAGGATTTATACTTATTCCTTAGGTGGTCTGCACAACAGTCAGCCGACTCAGCATTCCCCCATCATTTGGCCAAATTTCACAAATATGCAGTGGCTCACCTTAGAGCAAAGTTAAAACACCAACCTGTGGCCACTTCTACTCATGATTTGTTTCACTCGTTAACTTCTCTGTGACTCAACAGGAATGCTTACCCTCTGCCTGTGTACAGAAGAACTACATGCAAATCAACACGAAAGAAATGGCAACAACACACCAAACTCCAAGTATAAAGATTCACCCTGAAGTTTAAAAGACTGTCTTTCACCTCAAAAGGCTGGGGCACTGCAAAGCGCATCTGTACTGATGGCCAGATGCAGCTCTCCAGGTCCAGTGCAGAAATCTGGAGTAGAATGAAGTCTGCAACCCTGAGGGCCCAGCAGTATCGTCAAAGGAGCGAGGTGCAAACCCCAAACAGGCGCCGTGACTGATGGGGCCTGCAGGAAAAGCCTCACCCAGCCTTCAGCACCGGCCTACACAGTCCCTCCTCCTTGCACTCACCTCCCAAAGCACAGCCAAGCTTGGGAGAGATGCTTTTCACAGCCACAGGCCCTGCTGTCACTCGCGCTGTCCTGGGCTCTGCCCACCTCTCCCGCCACTTTCCTCTGTGGCCCACCCAACACCCTGGCCCAGGCCTGGGCACTTCTCCCTCTGCTTTCTCCGTGGGGAGCTTCTCTGCAGCCATCACCTCCCATTTAAACCCCAGACCTCATCATCCACTCGCCTCCTCGCCACAGCCAGTTGGAGGGCCCCACCTCCCCGTCACGGCAAGCGCCACCATCCCCTGGGCTGCTCATGCCAAAGCCTAAGACTTCCACGGCATCTTCTAACCCACACCCCACTGTCACCAGGGCCTACCCATCCCAGCTCCTAACTGGCCTTTAAGCCTGTTCCTCCATCTTCAACATTGCCACCCTAGTCTAAGCTGTCACACCTCTCACCTAAGCGATGACAGCATGCCCAAGCCTCCTTGTGGGAAAGCAGCAATCCTTCCAGAACCTCTGGTGCCTTCCCACAGGCCTCAGGAGAGGAAAAGTGCAAGCTCTCCGGGGCGGCCCTCACCTCTCTCTCTGCAGTCTCACCTCACAGCAACACTGGACACAGCCAGACGCCCCCGCCCACCACCGGCCTGGAACCTTCCTTCTTCCCTCCCACGCAGCACCCTCCAGAGCTGGGCCTTCCAAGTCCTCCCTGGCGAGCACACCTCTTCACATTTCCCGCTTGGCATTATCGCAGTTGCAATTTTGTGACTGTTTAGTGATTTAGTCACTCTCAGAAGTCTATCTCTCCTCTCAGTGCAAGCTCCTGGGCTCAGGGGCTAAATCTCTACATTCACACAAATGAACAGATTGGAGAAAAGCTTAGTGAACCTACAGGTGTGCCGTGCCCACCCCAGGCCCATCCTCCTCCCACCGTGTACTCCAATTCCTTATGTGTCTCTGTTTCTCCTGCCAACCACAAAACCTGACTACCGGAACTATGTCAAATTTATCCCTCTATATTCAGAATAGGATAAAATTAACTTGGCAAATAATTAATTTTCTGTACTGGATTCCTAAAGAAATCATTAACTTTACCTTAAGAACATGTAAATCACATACTCCTTCAACAGGTATTCATGAAACACTGTCACCAAGCCCCAGGCACACAGAGGGCACAGTGGGCACGGACTGCAACACTCTACACGCATGGGGCAAAGAAACAGTGACTGAGAAGCTGACTCCCGCCTGCCCTTGCCCCCTCCATTCCCAGCTGGGTGGGTTGCTCTCCCCAGCCTCGGCTGCCAAGGTCGGGATGTTAGCCACTCCTAGACACATCCCTGGTCTGGGGCACAACCAGTTGGCTGGAGCAGGAATTGTGTCACTCTGAATTGCTTTCCAGGTTGTAAAAGCAGCTGAGTGGGTTTCTAAGCCATCTGACTGCTCACAGCCACCTCTCCATGGTGCAGGGTCTCACACGTGCTCTGCTCCTGCAGCTGAGCCTCCCTAAAGCACGGGGCAGAGGCCTGAACACCCGGGAGCCGCACCTGCTCTGGGATGCTGGAGGTGCTAAGGGGGGCTGCTCAGAGTGACCAACAGGGACAGACCCACCCCACACAGGGGTTCTGGTCTTTTTTCCTGCCAGGACTTCTGCAAACCCAAACATACCCCCGAAAAATGCTAGCTCCTCAAATTCTCTTTAAGTTAACTTTAAATGGCTAAGACATTTTGGTAAGAATACTTTACGAAATTATAGTTGATCTTTGAACAACACGGGTCCAACTTCCAGGGTCCACTTACGTGCAGATTTTTTTCAACCAAGCAAGGACTGAAGACATAGCATTGACAGAATACTACGCAGGGCTGACATTTTCCATGCCTGGGCTCCACCGGGAACTTGCACGTGATGCAGGGCCCTGGAACCATCCTGAGAACACTGACGGATGACTGCATCCTGAGAACACTGAGGGTGCGAGATGACTGCATCCTGAGAACACTGCGGGACGACTGCATCTGGCACGATCACTTCAGAAAAGTCTTCACACATGGACACATCTCCGTGAACAGGTACAGTGCACGTGCGTGTCTGTCAAGCCACACACAGGGAGCAGAGCCCTGCTGCAAACTTCAACCCAAAGCTGCCTCTGAAAAGCCTGTGAGCAGCCTTCAGTGAGGTGGGCATCCACCTGACATCCAACACACATCTCCTTCCCCACAGTGAGCTCACATTCAAGAGTACCATAAAGCACTCTGCCCAAGCCTCCAACAACACTCAACAAAGGCACAGGCTTGCATCCCATAAATACCAACCCTGTGTCAGCTACCGGTTAAAACTGCTTTGCTTAAAACTTAGGATCTAGGGAAGTACATAGGTGTTTGTTGTACTCATTTACTATTTTAAGTTTGAAATTTTGCAAGATAACACTCAGCGGCAGGGAATTCTTTGCTATCTAGACATGCAACTTTGGGTGACATGATCTCTCCACTTGGGGCAGTGGGCAAGGGGAGTGACAAGGTAGACAGGGGGACTCCTGGTAAACTCTGACACAGAAGCCCTTCACCAGGAGCCCTGCTAGCTCTGCAGCTCCAGGGCCCAACACACACACACACACACGCCATTCACCCCCCTGTACTTGGGGCTGCTGTTGGAGGCAGGGTGAGGAAAGCCTAGCTCTTGGCCTCCAGGAGCTGACAGTCTGGTAAAGAATGGGAATGTAGGCTGGGTACGGACGCTCATGCCTGTAATTCCAGCAATTTGGGAGGCTGAGGCAGGCAGATCATGAGGTCAGGAGATCGAGGCCTGACAACACCGGTGAAACCCTGTCTCTATTAAAAACACAAAAATTAGCTGGGTGTGGTGGTGCATGCTTGTAATCCCAGCTACTCAGGAGGCTGAGGTAGGAACTTGAACCTGGGAGTTGGAGGTGGCAGTGAGCCAAGATCATGCCACTGTACTCCAGCCTGATGACAGAGCAAGACTCTGTCTCAAAATTAAAAAAAAAAAAAAAAAAAAAAAAGAATGGGAGTGCAGGCACAGCTGACCAACGGTGGTCAGGGGCAGCCTTAGGGCCGGGCACGAGGGAAGAACAGTGTGCCACAGGGGCATGGTCACAGTGAAGCTGCCCAGGTGCATGTTAGGAGCCAGCCAGGTGGAGGAAAGACACACAATGCCAGTGTTGCAAGGCCAGGTGAGCAGTGCATCGGGCCAGAGCCCCGAGAGGGGTGTGGCACCATGTGCACAAAGAAAGGAGGCCTCAGAGGCCTCTGCAGCACTCCAGGGAGCCGAGTCACAGGCAGGGACACCAACAAGACTGCCAGGAAACTAGACACCTGCACCTCCATGGTACCCAGTCAATGCAGGCAACGAATCTGAGTTTCTGGTGCCCTGGATGGGACGACGCAGCAGCATCAACAGCATCACAGACGTCACCACCCAGAGTCAGACACCACAGCCTTTTCATGCAAAAGTCTAATACTCATTTAGATTCACTTTCAATGTGTAGACAGACACACAATTTAAAACAGCTCTGAAGCATAACAATGATTTTCCAGTCATTCAATAAGTTAATAAAGTTTACCCGGCCCAGCAGTGCCCATTTCTACTTTTTCTTTTCTTTTTTCTTTTTTTGAGAAGGAGTCTCACTCCGTCACCCAGTCTGGAGTGCAGTGGCACGATCTCGGCTCACTGCAACCTCTGCCTCCCAGGTTCAAGCGATTCTCCTGCTTCAGCCTCCCAAGTAGCTGAGACTACAGGCACATGCCACCACACCCAGTTAATTTTTGTATTTTTAGTAGAGACGGGGTTTCACCATGTTGGCCAGGATGGTCTCCATCTCCTGACCTTGTGATCCACCCGCCTTGGCCTCCCAAAGTGCTGGGATTTCTGCTTTTTCTTAACTGCCTCCCCCACTATGGCCTGTCATGCCTCGAGGCACATTTTAGATCAGCCCTGAAGCCAGAGCACACACTCTCAGGACGGGCTGGAGCGTGCAGGGAGGGGTCTTGCTTGCCCTGCTCTATACACCTCAGTGCAGGCTGCAATTTTCCAATTCTCATGTTTAGAGTCATTATTTTTTTAAAACAAATTTCATAGAAAAACTTCACTAAGTTGCCAATAATGCTTAATTGTCTTACCTACTTTTTAAACTGGCCCCAAAAAATGCATCAGGTGACCACAAAAGCAACACCAAGGGCCATGCAGCGCAGATGCGGAACCTCACGGATAGGGCCCAATTCAGGCGGCTCTCCGCACCCCAGCACCTCCACGGTGGCCTCCTTCACTTCTCAGTACTCAATCCACTTGTCCAACTGCACATCAAGGGCCTGAGTCTATCTGACAGA
The DNA here is from genome assembly GCA_963573385.1 of Cacajao melanocephalus. NCBI lineage: Eukaryota > Metazoa > Chordata > Mammalia > Primates > Pitheciidae > Cacajao > Cacajao melanocephalus. Next base: position 14,390 of record CAUYLG010056554.1, read on the forward strand.
TGCAACGTGCAACAAACAGGAAATGGCTTGCAGTGGGTCTCACGCAGGTTTTTCTTCACGTCTTTAGGTGAAAGGCTTCTGCTGAAAACACTGAGCCCCTGGCATCACTCGTGCCTTCGTGAAGCCCTCCTTTACATTCTCAGCCATTCCTGGTTTCTGATCTTCTCAGATTCCAGTATCTCTAAAACCCACAGGTCTCATGCAACTTCACCGACTCCCTCTTTTCGGAGAGCCTGGATCCAAGGCCAGATCGCCACCAGGCTGCTCCAGGCTGGACATCCAAGCCCTCATCCTCCCGGCACGGCACACCTTGAGGACCAGCGTGTGCAGAATCGGGGCTGTGCTCGCTTCCACCAACAGTAGTGAGCACGCTGGCTGGGTCCAAGGTGCCTCCCTGACACTTTGCTAAACCTCAGGATAAAGCATATTCATCTGCACATATTTAACTCCCAAGACTCCAAAATTCACACACTAACAGAGAGCCTTTGCTTCTGCACAATTTTAACATGTGCTCTTTCATTTGCAGATTCTGAATTTCATTCAAATGACACTCTAGGCATTCCCTCTGCCTTGACTGAAAGCTCTGTTCCAACTCTGTGCCCACCTCCCAGCCTCCCCCACCCTACTCCGCTAGCAGCTGAACAGGGCCCAAGGTGGGCGGTTTTCACTCGATTCTCCCTCGCCCCTGACTTTCTCACTAATCGTATCTTCTTGGATTATGAGTATTTTTCTTAGTCACCTTAAGTTCTTACCAGAGTAGTAAGTGCATGTGTCAACAAATAAAATCATCAACAAGCAAAAGCTCCCGCCAAAACCCCAGGGAGGGGCCCGGGACAGAGCATGAGCCTCTGGCACTCGAAGGCAGTGCTGGCAGGGAAGGCCCCGTGGAACCTCCTGGGAAGACGGCAGCTGGCGCAGCAACACCGAGACATGGGGTGCACAGGACACTTCTGGACAAAAGTTCTGGATTCTTCTGACAATCAGCAAGCAAGAAAAAACAACCCTCCTTCCTCAGAGCTCCCCCGCATCACTGTCCTTCTGTGAGCCTGCACCTCCCACCTCATGCTCTTCCTGAAGCCAGCGGTGTCTCAGCACCTCTGGAGACTCCAGGTTAAGACTTCACATATTTGGATACATTTTATCTCCTAACTTGAACAAAAATGGTTGGTGAAGCCGCCATTTGGATGGTGCTTCCAAGCCAGCGGTGGGGGCAGTCAGTTCTGCGAGCAGTCAGCTCTGCTTTTCTGAAACGACAAGGACTGTGCTCTGATTCCCTCCCCACCGAACTGCTGGTCCCGGAGCTACCATCTCAGCAGTTTGTGTCCCCTGACGGGCCAGGACACAGGACTTCTCTAATCTAAAGTCTACAGGTTTGTCCAGACAGCAGCAAACACCTCTCCTCTTCCACATGTTTACTGTGTTTTCAAGCAGCTTTATCCAGAGAGGCTGGGGAAGGGGGACCACTCTGAGAGTGCAGGGCAAGAAGAGCAGCTTGGGACCACAGGCAGCGCCCGCTGTCTGCAGAGGACGGACTTCCAGAAGGCCTGGGGGCCCATGAGGCCTCGGCTCTCAGCACCTGAAACCACATCTCCAGCCTCAGCTCCCAGTGTTCTGTTTATTTTCAAAATGTTTTAAATAGTGCCAATCCCAGGCACAATTTCAAGGAAACTGAAGTCAGCTGGCAGATGACATGCACCTTAAATGACTTACGGCAAAACCTCAGTTCTCCAGAACCCAGCTTTCAGACAACCTCACTCATCAGAACACACTAGCAGGGACACAGCAAAGCTGGGGGCTCCGAGCAGCCAGCGGCCGACCAGCACACACTGGGCACCGGCCCCAAGTCAGAAGCACACATGGGTGCTGCACACCCTCCTGGAGCTTCCAACCAGTGCCATGCATCAGACTATGCTAGGAAGCAGAGCCGCCCAGCCCTCTAAGAACCTGCCACCAGCAGACCTTCCTGTCCTCATCTGAGCACCAAGACTGGCTTCTCGAAGGAAGCAGCTGGGAAGTGGTGGATGCAGGAAAGAAGAGTGGGAGGCAGCTGTCCGGACGTAGTGAGAAGCAGGAGGGCAAAGAGAGTGGCAAGGACACAGTGAGGGAGTGACCTGGGAAGAGCAGGACAGAGGGCCATCCGCAGGAGAGGAGGCCACAGGGGATATCCCTCAGCAGGGCGGGGTCAGGCGGGGTGGCTCCAGTGCTCTCCATGAAGCAACAAAGGGCACCACCTGCCAAGACACGTGTGTGGCAGGAATCAGAGACCAAGGCAGAAGAGGGAGGTGGCAGGACAAAGGAGCTAGCAAGGGCCACGCTGGGTTTTAAATAAACAGAAGGCATCTGATACAATCCAACCTGCATTGAGACAAATAAACAAATATCCCCTGCTCCAAGAAAAACAAACAGAAAACTTTAGAAAATAAGGAGCGGCAGCCAGGCAAGGTGGCTCAAGCCTGTAATCCCAGCACTTTGGGAGGCCAAGGCGTGCAGGTCACTTGAAGTCAGGGGTTCGAGATCAGCCTGGCTAACATGGCGAAACCCCCTCCCTACCAAAAAATACAAAAATTAGCCATGCACGGTGGCACATGCTTTTAATTCCAGCTACTCGGGAGGCTGAAGCATGAGAATCGCTTGAACCTGGAAAGTGGAGGCTGCAATGAGCAGAGATCGCACCACTGCACTTCAGCCTGGGTGACAAGCACGAGACTCCGTTTCAAGAAAAAAAAAGAAAATGAGTGGGAAAGAACTTCCTTAAGAAAATCTATGAAAACATCTGCAGCAAATATCATCTTCAACAGTAAATCACTACAAGCGTTTTCTTTATCACCAGAAACAATTCAAGGCTGCTGGTCATCACCACTTCCCCTTAGCACTGCACATGAGACCCCAACAGGCCCAAGACCAGAGACAACAAGGCAGTGGAGCACAGGACGTACGTGAAATAAAACTGCCGTTAACTGCATACAAATAATTCTCTAGGTGTAAAACTCAAAAAATTGCAAATTTTGAATGAAAGAGTTTAAGAGTGCTAGAGTAACATCAATATACAAAATTCAACTGCAATTCAACACACTATCAACAAAGAATTAGAAAATACAATTTTTAAATTTATTTTTAGAGAAGGGTCTCATTCTGTCACCCAGGCTAGTGTGCAGTGACACAATCATAGCTCGCTGTAGCCTCAAACTCATGGGCTCAAGTGATCTTCCAAACCGTAAACTCCTGAGTAGCTGGGACTACATGCGGGCATCACCACACATGGCTAATTTTTATTTTTTTATTTTTTGTAGAGACAAGGATCTCACTATATTGCTCAGGCTGGTCTCAAGCTCCTGACCTTGAGCAATCCTCCCACCTCAGCCTCCCAAAGTGCTGGGATGACAGGCATGAGCCATTGTTCCCAGCCAGAAAATGCATTAAAAAAAAAACACTACGTACAACAGCAGCAATGAACACAGAATTTCCTGGAATATCCCACACATAGGTAATAAAATCTGTGTGAGACCTATATGGAAAAAGACACACAAAACTTGACTGAAAGATACTACAAAATATCTAAAGAAAGTAATATTCCATGTTCATGGATATAAACACACTATATCATAGATTTCAATCCTCCCAAAATTGACCCACGAGTCGATATAACTTCAATTAAAATAACCTACAGGGACTTTTATGGGCCCTAAAAAGTTGACTCTAAAATTTGTAAGCAAGATCAAAGTCCCAAGAGTTGCACAAACAATTCTCAAGAACAACAGAATGGAATATTGTCCCTAGGAGACATCAAGAGTTAGTATGAAGCTACATTATTTAAGGACAAGATGCTACTGATGAAAGGATAGATGAATAAACCAAGAGAAAACAGCTGACAGACTAGAAACAGATCCCACATAATATAAAACCTGAAATGTTACAGACGGGCCATGGAGACCACAGAGGTGAGAAAAGACCACTCAAATGAGTAACACCAGGACAAATGTTCATCCAAATAGCAGGAAAATGAAAATGGAGCTCTAACTCACACCATACATGAGCCTCATGCCAGGAGGATTACATACCTAAAAGTAGAGGCCAAAGCTATCATTTCAGAAGAAAATACAGAAGAACGTTCCTATGACCTTCAGGTTAGAAAGGACTTCTTAAAGATGACTTGAAAAGGTTTACCAAAAAGGAGACAATAGATAAATTCAACTACCTTAAAATCAAGGATTCCTGTTCATCAGAAAATATCATAAAGTAAAAAGATCGGCCAGGCATGGTGGCTCACGTCTGTAATCCTAGCATTTTGGGAGGCCAAGGCAGGTGGATTACCTGAGGTCAGGAGCTCAAGACCAGCCTGGCCAACATGGAACCCCATCTCTACAAAAAATACAAAAATTAGCCGGGCGTGGTGGTGCACGCCTATAATCCCAGCTACTCGGGAGGCTGAGGCAGGAGAACTGCTTAAGCCCAGAGACAGGGGTTGCAGTGACCCAAGATCATGCTACTGCACTCCAGCCTGTCCGACAGAGCAAGACTCTGTCTCAAGAAAAAGAAAGTGAAAAGATCAAATATAAACCAGAAGAAGATACTGGCCACACATATGACCTATAAAGGAACAGTAACCAGAATATGCACAGAACTCCGATAATTCGTAAGAAATAATTTAAAGAAAACTGAGCAAAAAGACATAACCAGATATTTCACAGGTTACCCACAAACAGCAATAAACATTAATTTCCTCCAAATTAAAGGAAAAGGAAGTTAAATGAAATTAATTTTCATTAATGAATTAAGTGAAATTAATTAAATTTCACTTAATTCATTTTTTTTGTTTTGAAATAGAGTTTCACTCTTGTTGCCTAGGCTGGAGTACAACAGCATGATCTCAGTTCACTGCAACCTCCACCACCCGAGTTCAAGAGATTCTCCTGCCATGGCCTCCCAAGTAGCTGGGATTACAGGTGCCCACCACTACATCCAGCTAATTTTTTGTATTTTTAGTAGAGACGGGGTTTCACCATGTTGGCCAGTCTCAAAACTTCTGACTTAAGTTGATCCACCCACCTCGGCTTCCCAAAGTGCTGGGATTACAAGCATGAGCCACTGCACCCAGCTCATTAATTAATTTTTAAATGAAAATTAAGATGACACTATGATAACATTGTATACCCTCAGATTTGAGGAACTGAAAAGTCTGACAATACCCAGTGCTTTCAAGGATATAAAATAACAGAAACTGCTGGTAGACAAGTCAACTGCTGCAACTACCATCACTCATGCAGTACCACAAGACAAACCAAGGAAATGACAGGCCAGTATCCCTCCTGAACTTACACACAAAACTGTAGCAAATCGCATGCAACTGTGTATAAAAAGGGTAATACATCATGACCAACAGGGGTTATGCTAGGAACTCACCAGGGTTTACCACTCAAAATTAAATCAATGTAACTCACCATGTTCAGAGAATAGAAAAGAAAAACCATACAAGCATCCCAATAGAGGAAGAAAAGCATTTTAACAAAAATAAACATCCACCCACAACAAAAATTCTCACCAAACCAGGAAAAGAAGGTGCCACAGACTGAATGCCACCACAATTCATATGCTGAAACCCGATCCCCAAGGTGATGACAGAGGGGGACCTTTGGGGGCCAAGCCCTAACAGTATCAGTACCCTTGTGAGAGTGCCTGCCCCCTCCTTCCACACTCTGAGGACACACAGGACGCTGCGTGGGAGCCAGACAGAGGCCCTCACCAGCACAACAATCTTGTACTTCCCACCCCAGCACTCTGAGAAATGAATTTCTGGTGTCCATAAGCCTCCCATCTATGGCATTTTGTTACAGCAGCCAGCACGGCCTAAGACAGAAGGGGATTCCTTAACCTCATGCAGCGCTGACATCATGCACTTCATGAGAAGACGGAATGCCTCCCCTGAGATCAGAAACAAGGCAAAATGTCCCCTTCTCATCCCTTCTGTGTAATGTTACACTAGAGGTTGTGGCCAGTGCAATGAGGCAAGAACAAGAAATAAAAGGTGCACAGACCAGAAAAAAAGAAATGAACCTCTCTTCACTGCAGATACCACGACTGTCTTTGAAGAAAATCCTAAGAAATCCACAGAAAAAAGCTATAAGAACTAATATACGAGCTAAGCACAGCCACAGGATATAAAGTCAACATTTTTCATTTTAATCGCATTTATTTGATGCTGAGTTTATTCCCACGCCGTAAGTTTTTGTTGCTTCAGTTTCTTCTGGGATATCTTTTTCTTCTGTGCAACTTCCTCTCCTGGCTTGGGAACAAGTTTCTTTACCATGGGGATCATCTCAATGTGACAGGTGCCCCTGTAAGAGTGAACCTGACCCCCTGCCCTGGAAGTCCCACAGCACATCCTGGGTGCTGAAAGACCAGAGAACCTACATATTCACCCTCACGTTCAGCGTGACTCTACACATTTTTAAGTATGTGCAGCAAAAATTCAAAACTCTTTTTGGGCCACCAACCCTGTGTCCAGCCCCACTGTGTGGCCTAGGTACACCTGCCAACCCTACCCCGTAATGTCGGAATGGGATACACTGTTTCCATAAAGGGACGTCTTTCAGACACTTGGTAGCTTCTCATATATGCATACACTTGATGGCCTGGGCAGTTTCAACAGTGTTCTTAAAGTGATCACAAAGGCTTGAACTTCTTGACTTGCATGACTTTGTGGGGAGTTTTGGGTCAGGTGACTAGTGAACCGTTTAACAGATCACCTCAGGCTGTTTGGGGAAGAACTACAAAGTCAGTATTTTTTAAAGCAATTTTTTTCTAAATACTGGCAACTAATAATTAGAAACAAAATTTTTTAAAGGACCACATACATGGCATAAAATATGAACACTTAATAAATTTAACAAAATATGTTCAGGACACAAACACTGAGAACTATGAAACAACGCTGAGAGAAATCCTGAAAGGCCTAAATCAATGAAGAGGCACACCATGTTTGAGAATCAGGAAACTCGTATTTCTAAGATACCAATGATCATAAAACCAATCTCTAGATTCAAAACAATCCCAAGCAAGATATCAAGGTATTGGCCGGGTGCAGTGGCTCACACCTGTAATCCCAACACTTTGGGAGGCCGAGGCAGGCAGATCACCTGAGGTCGGGAGTTCGAGATCAGCCTGGCCAACATGGCGAAATCCCATCTCTACTAAAAATACAAAAATTAGCCGTGCATGGTGGCGCATGCCTGTAATCCCAGCTACCTGAGAGGCTGAGGCAGGAGGATCACTTGAACTCGGGGGAGAGAGGTTGCAGTGAGCCAAGATTACGCCACTGTACTCCAGCAAAAGATGAGAAAGAGTGAAACTCCATCTCAAAAAAAAAAGATATCAAGGTATCAGGAAGGACGTGAGTGGACAGAACACACCCCAGAAGTGACGTCCTCACAGGTGGCCAGCTGAGTTTCAATAAAGGCAGCAGCATCATTCAATAGAGAAAGGATGGTCTCCTCGACACATGGGGCTGGCACAACTGGTATCTATGGAAAAAATGAGTCTCAACCCCCTACCTTACAACTCTCCCAAAATTAACTTGCATTGGGTTGAGTAAGAGCTAAAGCCATAAACATTCTAGAAAATTTCTGTGCCTTGGGTTAGGCAAAAATTTAAGAAGGCACAAGATGAATTCTTAAAGAAAGAAAGTGATACATTGGGCTTACTTAAAATTGAAAACTTGCGCTTTAAAGTATACACAGGTAAATGAAAAGGAAAACAAAGACCAAGAAAATAGTTACAGAACAATTCTATCTGATAAATTACTTACTTCCAGAAAACATATTTTAAACTCTTACCAAATCAATAACAACAAAACAACCCAATTTTAAAAACGAAGACAAAAGATCTGAAAAGACGCCTCCCAAAAGAAGATAGACAAATCAGCACTCAGCAGATGGAAAGATGCTCAGCATTGTTAGTCCCCAGGGAAATGCAAACCAAAGCCACAACATAATGGCATCACACCCATCAAAAGAGCTAAAATTCAAGACTGACCATACCAGCTTTCTGCAAGGATGTCAACCATTATGAGCTGCTGGTGAAATGCAATGCAAAATAGGACAGCCACTTTGGAAAACAGCTCAGCAGTTCCTTCAAAAATTAAATATTTGTTTGCCATATTCAGCAATTCCACTCCGAGTTATCTACCCAAGAGAAAGAAAAACTTATGTTCATAAAAAGATTTATAGGAACAGCCAGGCACAGTGGCTCACGCCTATAATCCCAGTACCTTGGGAGGCCAAGGTGGGTGGATCACAAGGTCAGGAGTTCAAGACCAGACTGGCCAAGATGGTGAAACCCCATCTCTAACAAAAATACAAAAATTAGCTGGGAGTGGTGGCAGGCGCCTGTAATCCCAGCTACTTAAGAGGCTGAGACGGAGAACTGCTTGAACCCAGGAGGTGAAGGTTGCAGTGAGCTGTGATTGTGCCACTGCACTCCAGCCTGGTCTACAGGGCAAGACTCTGTCCCAAAAAAAAAAAAAAAAAAAAAAAAAAGATTTATAGGAAACATTCATAGAAGCGTTGTTCATAATAATCAAAAGCTAGAAACAACCCAAATACCCATCAACTGGTAACCAGATCAACTGCAGTCCAGCCATACCCTGGGACACTCCTCAGCAATGAAAAGGAGCCAGCTACTGACACACACAACACATACAACCTGGGCACCACGCAGAAGTATCCCGCTAAGTGAAAGGGCCAGATGTGAGGTTCCCACTACATAATCATTTATACAAAATTCTAGAAAAAGCAAAATCACAGTGACAGAAGCAGCTCAGTGGCTGCCAGGGAGGAGCCTGGAGCAGGCGCTCACTCCCAGGGGCACAAGGCTATGGAATGATTTCAATTCCATAGTCGGTGGTGGTGGTGACATGACTGTTGTTAAAACTCACAGACCTACACACTAAGAAAAGTGCACTCTCCACTATGAGTCAACTATGCCTCAATTAACAGAGATTTTAAAAGTAAGGTGCACTACCACTGCCTGCCCACTAGAATGGTTAAAACAGAGAAGCCTGGCCACACCGCACGGCAGCAGGATCACGGGGCGGCAGCAGCACTGGGCCCGCAGGCGAAGGTAAATTCACACAGCCACTCAGGAACATGGCCTGGCAGTTTTTGATGAGACCAAACCTATACCTTCCATATGACTCAGCGATTCCTCTCCTAACATTTACCCAAAAGAAAAGGACGTTCACACAAATGTTCACACAAAGACCTGAACACAAATGTTCAAAGAAGCTTTATTCATAATATCCAAAAACTGGAAACGTGCCAAATCCCCTCGGCTGGCAAATGGATAAATAGTGTATGTCCAAACAGAAGCCATTCCACATAAAAATAACAAACTGTGAACCTGTTGAGCACATAATGACCCTCCAAGTACTCTGAGTGTAGGAAACCGGATGCCAGGGAGCATACAACTGGGGTTTCAGCCACCTGAGCTCTCAGAAGGGCAGATCCACACCGACACAAGAGGCGGCTCGGAGAATGCCTTCCCGCCCAGGGCTGTGGGCCAACAGCAGAGGGCACAAGCAGACCCTCCAGGGGCTGAACGAAATCCTCAATCTGTGCACTTACAAGGGGACATTTAATTGTAGATAAATTATGTCCCACTAAAGAATTTTTATGCATGTTCACCTCAATTTAAAAGAGAGCCCCCACCTGCAAACCACCAGCCAGCATGACAATGCTCCTGGCAATTAACAGACTGCACGCATGACACTGGTCCCAGAAGATTAGAACAGGGTTGAGATGTTCCTATCACCTGGTGACATTACAGCCATCTTAAAGTTGCTGCCAGTCACATAAAAGAATGGCACATTAGCCAGGTGCGGTGGCTCACCACTTTGAGAGGGTGAGGTGGGAAGACTGCCTAAAGCCAGGAATTCAAGACCAGCCTGGGCAACAAGGCAAGACCCCCTCTCTCTACAAAAAATTAAAGCATCTGCCAGGCACAGTGGCTGTAGTCCCAGTTAGGGAGGCCAAGGTGGGAGGATCATGTGAGTCCAGTAGTTCAAGGCACCACTGCACTCCAGCCTGGGTGACAGAGTGAGACCCTATCTCCCAAAAAAAAAAAGGACCGCTCCCACATACAATTCTGTAGCATACAGAATACTGGATAAAATGATATGGACAGGAGGCAAGAAAATCCTGGGTAGAAGAGGGCAGCCCCCCAGCAAAGCCCCATCCTCAAGCCTGGACACCCACGGCCCTAAATGAGAAGAGGCATTCCTGTTTGCGTGCCCAAATGTTGTCTTTTCCAAGGCTACTCTGGCCTGCCACGCCCCATCCTGTGCCCATATAAATCGCAACCACTGGCGAGAGCAAAGTGGTGCAGCAGAAAAGGAGAGAAGGAGTGTTTCAACACTGAGAGGGGTTCTGCTGGGCAACGTCCAAGTCAGCTGTGAGACAGCTGAACTCCAGAGGGAGGTCACCTTCCCACTCCATCCCCTTGTCAGCTCCCCATCCATCTCACTGAGAGCCACCTCCATCACGCAAAAAAATCCCCCACTATGCCATCCTTGAAGTCCGTGTGACCTGATTCTTCCTGGACACCGCACAAGGACTTGGGTACCAAGAGGGGAAGGTATAAAAGGCTGTCACCTGACTCTGCTGAGCGGGTTAACACTTAGCCATCTGCAAATGGCAACTGCTAAAAGAGCATTAATTGCAACATACTCCTAGACGCTACTGTAGGGCTGGAGCCCAAAAGTGCTCGTCTGGCCTCCTCCAGCTGCCTATCTGCGTGTGCGTGTTTGCCTCCCACAAACAAGCCACAACCCTGTGCAAGTCCCAAGAGGGGGTCAGGGAACTCTCGTTTCAACGATAATTAACAACTATGTTACCGGTTTATGTATTTACTATACTGTACTTCCTATCATTGCTTTAAAGTATACTCCATCTGCTTATAAAAATTAAAGTTAACTGTAAAGCAGGCTCAGGAAGGTCCTTCAGGAAGAATCCAGAAGAAGTCACTGTTATCACAGGGATGACGGCTCCATGTTACTGCCCCTGAAGACCGCTCAAGGGGACAGGATATGGAGGTGGAGGACAGTGAGGTGGATGGTCCTGACTCTGTGTAGGCCTAGGCTAACATGTGTGCTAGTGTTTTGCCTCTAACAAGAAAGTTTAAAAAATAATAAATAATTTTAAAAAAACAAAAAAGCTGGCTGGGCGTGGTGGCACACGTCTATAATCCCAACATTTTTGGAGGCTAAGGAGGACAGATCACTTGAGCCAGGAGTCCACAACCAGCCTGGGCGACAGGGTGAAACCTATTAAAAAAATACAAAAATTAGCCCGGCATGGTGGCCACTCACTCCAATAGTCCCAGCTATCCAGGCTGAGGTGGGAGGATCTCAAGCCCAGGGAGGTCAAGGCTGCAGTGAGCCATGATTTCGTCACTGCACTCCAGCCTGGGCAACAGAACAAGAACATATCTCAAACAAACAACAAAAAAAAGCTTACAGAATAAGGATATAAAGAAAGTAGTTTTTTGCACAGCTGTACAATGTGTTTAAGTGTTATTACAAAAGAGTCAAAAGGTTTTAAAAAGTTAAAAAGTTTATAAAGTTATAATAAGTTAAGGTAAAATTATTACTGAAGAAAAATCTGTATACATTCAGTGTGCCCTACGCATAGAGTGTTCTAGAGTCTACGGCAGCGCAGTCCCAGGCCTCACTCACTGCCTCCCACAGACCAGCACCCAGTCCGGCAAGCTCCGTTCATAGTAAGTGCCCCACACAGCTGCACCATCTTCAATCCTTTATCCCGTATTTTTACTGTACCTTTTATATGTTTAGATACACAAACTCACTATTGTGTTACAACTGTACACTCACAAGCCATGAGCGTTTACAGCCCAAGAGCCAGGGGCCACACTACACAACCTTGGCATGCAGCAGGCTGTGCCATCCAGGTTCGAGTTAGTATATTCCACAATCCTCGAACAATGATGAAATTGCCTAACGATGCGTTTCTAGAATGTATCCCCGTCATTAAGTGATGCATGACTATACCTGGGTTATATACAATTCCAGGAAGTATTTCCAAGCCCACAGTAGGCTGCACTGGAGACGGAGAGGCAGAGCCCATTAGCTACCCCCAGCTTCAGCCTCCCACCAGTGAAAAGACCACCCTGCCTGGCCTTCCCTTAAGACTGACCCCTGCCATCTCCAGCCCAATATTCCCAGGCACTGCTAACCTGTGCTTATTATATGCTTTATGCCTTGGTAGAGAAAAATATAATGTATTTTTTGAACTATTTTCTTCCAAAATTATTTTTAAAGTTTTTGTGCTTGAATTATGCAGAAAAGCATCACTATTCAAAGTAATTTGCTCTCTGAGCATACTACACATAAAATTTAAAGTTTTTCAATTAAAATAAAATGCTACCAGAGATGATTTCCAGGTTACATTGTTAAGAAAAAATACCAAGGTAAAAATTAGTGTATATGCTACATTAGTTAAAATAGGACCAAAAACAAATGTGCGTATTCATGCGAGTATGTGTATTTTGAACCATGTAAATGTTTTACACACACAAAATTAAACAGAAAAATAAAATTGAAAACAAACCAAAACACAACTAAATTGTGTATCAAACTGGTAACATAACCACACAAAAAATCAATTCAGTGGAGTTTTGAACACAGTACTGATCTAACATCCTTAAAGGATGAATTCTAAAGATAAAGAGTGAGAAGAAACCTTAAACTTTACTCTCATTTTATTGTTGTCATTCTGAATCTATGTCTGAGTATATGGTAGGATAAGCCAAGTAAGTAAATATGTTTATGTTACTAGGATGTAAGATTTTCTATGCAAGAGAAGAGATAAAAACATAATTTCAGCCAGGCACGGTGGCTCATGCCTGTAATACCAGCACTTTGGGAGGCCAAGGAGGGCAGATCACAAGATCATGAGTTCAAGACCAGCCTTGCCAACATGGTAAAACTGCATCTCAACTAAAAATACAAAAAAAATATTAGCCAGGCACGATGGTGCGTGCCTGTAGTCCCAGCTACTCAGGAGGCTGAGGCAACAGAATTGCCTGGACCCAGGAGGTGGAGTTTGTGGGGAGCCAAGATGGCACCACTGTACTCCAGCCTGGACGAATGGGTATTATTCTGTCTTTAAAAAAAAAAAAATATATATATACATATATATATATATATACACACACACACACACACACACACACACATACACACACACATAATTTCAAAGAACTGACAGGAGGCGGGGAATGCGCTGTGTTAAAAATGTATTACCAGCATGACCAGCACCCCCAGCCCTACCTCAAGTGCTCCAGAGTCATTTTCCCCTACATGCCATTCCAAGGCTCCCTGGGGAAGGGACAGGCCTGGGACAGGAAACACAGGATGAGGCTGATGTCTTGTGCCAGATGCACCAAACAGGACGAGCGAAGGCCAGGAGGCACAGAGAGCAGCCCCAGGAGGCACAGAGAGCAGCCCCAGACAGGAACAGAGGAGCAAGTCAGCCCAGGGCAGGAAAAGAGGCCACCCTGAGCGACACATCAAAATTAATCCCAGACAGTTTAGTGACTACAAGGAAAAGGAAACTCACAACACTGGGGTGAAAACACAGGTGAGCAGGTAAATAACCTCAGGTAGGGAGAGACAGTCTAGCCACACTGCAAGAAGATAACTGGCAAAGCCGTGCTGCTCAAACAGAATCCCATCGGGACACTCCCCGCTCAGGAGGTCACAGGGACAAGCGTCCTGCACCTTCCTGCCCATGCACCCTCCCCACCAGCCACACAAGGTCTGGAATGTTCTTCCCTGCCCTTCCTGGCAGAGGCCTGCCCTGCCCGCCCCGCTTCAGGTGTGTGGTGGAGCTGACAGCGGTTACACTTTCAACAGCTCGCCTGTTTGGGTTCAAGCTTCGGGAGAACAGGCGCAGAATCCTTGCACGTGGGAGCACTCCTAGAGTACTGCAGATGAACGAGCCATGCTGCCTGAGCCACACACCCATGGTCTCGCCTCTACGGTTCTCCCTTGGTGACAGGAATACAGATTAGCATGCGTTTCTTTTCCATACTTTTTGGCCTTTATCAAATTTTCTAGGATGATTACATATTACTCAGAAAGAAAGTAACTGTTTAAAAGCCAGACACTGCCTTGTTTGTGAGCATAAGGCTACATAAGCTATTATGACATACCTGCTCCTGCAAAGGGTGAACCCAGATTTTGTGGCGAAAGAGCCGGGTGGGCATGAAAGCTCTTTCTCATCTAATGCAGAGCAGACACTGCTGCTTGGACCAAGGGAAGATGGAACTGCCTGCCGGCATACAAACAGGTCCCAGACACACAGCCCTCATCTGCGTCCTCTGCAGGAACAGCAGTAACCTCTTCTTCACAACTATAACTAATACATTTTCCTTCCTTCATGCAAACTTCCAAATACTGATGCTCTCCTAAAGAAATGTGAAGTTGCACAGCCAGCATCAGACTGAAAAGACAGTTAACGAGGCTGTTTCCCACCAGGCTGCTGAAAGCCCTGGCCCTGTGGCACCCCGGGGTAGCGGACGGCAGACACTGGGATTCTGCACCAACAAATGAGACACAAATGACAACCACAGCCACAACTGCCTTTCCTTCCCTGAAACACCACGCCACACGCAACAGGAAGAAGCACTGGCCCCAGGGACTTGCTACAGCTTTACTGAAATATGGTTCACATAAAACAAAATTTACCTATTTTAAGTGCGCAATTTGAAAAGTTTGGACAAATGTATATAGCGGTGTCGCCTCTACCACAATTAAGATTTAAAACATTTCTATCCACTTAAAACATACCCCGACGCCACACTCCATCACCCTCAGTCCAGGCAACCACCATTGTTCCAGCTTAGCTTTTTCTAGAATTTCATGTAAATGAAATTGTGCAATCAGTGGTTTTTCCTGCCTGGCTTCTTGCACCTGGTGGGGAATGCTTTAGATTCAGTACTGCTGCATGTGTCATGATTGGCTCCTGCATGGAGCTGAGCAGCATCTCGCCATACGGATTATCACATCACCTGTCACCACTCACCTCGCAATGGACACTTAGGTTATTTCCAAATATCCTGGGTAGGGCTGCCGCACACAGTAAATCAATACTTACCTGTTCGTGCTCCTCCTCCTCCCGTCAGTGTTGAGGGTCCCAGGACCTCCACACCCACCAACACATGGGATGGCTGCCAGTTTAACTCCGGCTGTTTTCAGGTGGATGTGTTATCAGCTGCAGCATCCCTTTGGGGTTTTATTTCCTGGAGTCTAGTGATGTGAGCACCTTTTCATACACCTGCTGGCCATCTGTGTACCTTTTTTTGGGTCTATTCAAACCCTCTGCCCATCTTTCACCATTGTTTCTCATCTTGTGATTGCGTTCTAAGAGTTCTTTATGTATTTTGGAAACAAGTTCTTTGTTAGAAATAAATATTTTCTCCCAATGGCTTGCCTTTTCATTTTCTTAACAACGTCTGTCAACTAGCAAAAGTTTTCTTTTAATGTTGAAGTCCAACATTTCGATTTTCTCCTCTATTAGTTCATGCTATTTGTATCCTACGAAATCTTTTCCCAGCCGCAGTCATAAAGACCATCACTGTAGTTTTACTCATCTATTCTTCGACAATCACTCTCTTTTCAGAAGGGCAACTTCAGTGTCACCATGAGCGCAACACACTCTTACTGACATGGGGCTCTGGTGACCACCGCTGCAATCCCAAAGCTGACCAGGCTCCGGTGACCACCACTGCAATCCCAAAGCTGACCAGGCTCCCTGCTTACCCCAAGAGGCCATGCCACCAGCCTGCACTGACGCCCATGAAACACCAGCCTTCTAGAAACATTCTTTTCTTCTGAGAGTCACACAAAGGACTGGTTAAGTAGGCACTCGGAGCATGGACTTCTCTTAAAGTGGATATTCGTGAGCGCCTTCAGAAAGCGGAGATGACACAGTCAAGTCTCAAGGCACCTGCTCTACCCTCTTCCCTCTACATCGAGACCCGCCTCCTGCCCCACACAGGAAAGGGACGCTGGGACAGATAAGTCCACAGGCAAATGAAGTGAAGACCCCATCACAAGCACAACAAGCCACACTCAAGGACAGCACAGAGGCACCACCGCACTGGAAATAACCAGCATAAGAAGAGATGGAAACGGCGGAAGATGCTGCCACTGCCAGCCTCTGCCTCTGCTGTGAGCGCAGTATGCACCGTCAAGCCCAGGTGATGCCACGTGCTTCAGCCACCAACCAGGCTTCGCCATGAGAAGAGCTGCCCTGGCTCCCACCGCAGGAACACGACAGAATATAAACGCATGCTATCGAATGTCCATCATACCAAAAAGGACACAACCATGAAACCACAGGTCTATTTTTATAAACACCAGCACCAGGGATTCTTCACCAAGATATTCAAACACAGGCACTGCCTGATTCACCGGCGACCCTGTGCTGGGACCATCCCACATCAGGGCCAACCCAGACCTAGCTCCCCAGCATCTACACCCTCACTGGACCACCCCGTCACCAAGGTGCCTGGCTCCCCACCCGGAGCCACAGTATGAGCAGGGGATGTGTGAAAGAAAGGAAGTCTCAAAGTCACCTCTGAAAATGCCCCGAAGCCCTGGGGCTCGGTGGCGAGTCAGTTCCGTGCGGCTGCCACACACCCAGCACCCTCCAGCACAGGGCAGGCCCAGGCAGGAAAGGGGGCTGCCTCCGGGGGTTCTGTTCTACCACAAATACTTTTCTAAAAACCGAGAGGCAGCCCAGCCCTGTACCAGCTCCCTCTGGACACACCTAGGAAAGGATGGGGGTTGTCAGGGGACTTGCTCAGCAAGTCAGTCTCCCTGACTCCAGCTGGCCAGCAGGTCCTAGCTGGCCCCTCCCTCCTGTCCCTGGGATGGGCCCTGCTCTTCCCCTAAGAAAGGGCCCCATTCTGGGGCAATACAAACCCACCGCACTTCCAGGGTCCAGGTGGGGGCCACACCTCCGTTAAGCAGGATCATCTCCCTGTGTGCCCACCTATGTCACTGCGCTCCATCACCCTGGGCCCTCCCCTAAGTGTCCACCTCGTTCACCGGGCTCCATTCCCATAGGCCCTTCCCTGTGTGCCCACCTTGGGACCAGGCGCCATTCCCCCAGGGCCCTCTTCTAGCATGCCCACTTCTGTCACTGGGCTCCATCCCCCTCGGGCCCTCTCCCCACATGCCCACCTTGCTCACTGGGCACCATCCCTCTGGGCCCTCTGCCCCCATGCCCACCTTGATCACTGGGCACTATACCCCCCGGACCTCTCCCTGCACGCTCACCTCGGTCACCGGGCTCCAGCCCCCAACTCCAAGCTGCAGCATCTGCACTGTGCCCCCACTGGCATCACTCACCAGTGCTATCATGGTTGCTGGTTCTTCAGATGCAGCAGTGCCCATGCCCACCTTCCACATCTGCACCCACTGTCCCCACCATCAGGACATGCAGAGACGTGCGGGGACCCCAGGCTGAGCTCTTGTGCGAGTGTCTGACCTGTCCAGGAAGCGGACCCCAAACGCCTGTCCTGTAGGGCGGTGGTGAGCATGGGAGGCACACAGGGCCTGGCACAAGCCAGCACGCAGCAGGCACAGCACACAGGCCCACTTCTGCATCCCCTGCCCAGTGACCTCTGCTCCGTCTCTGATTCCATCTCCAGGGTGTCATCAGGACCAACACCTGGAACCCAGGCCAGGCCTTCTGGCTCTTCCACCCCACAGACTTCAAGGGGTCCCACTGCCTGGGGAAGAAGGCCCTGCTCTCTGCACCCTCCTGGGTCTCATCTGCCTGAGCCACAGCCACACGCACACCTGTAGAGAAGCACCACACCCAGATCCCCATCTGCCCCAGCCCCACACCCTGCCCACCGGGCACCCCAGCCCAACTCCTAACTCGCCAGCAGCCCACAGCTGCCACCAAAGTCACTCTAGAGTGAGGCGGAGCCAGGGCAGAGGTTCCAGAGCCCCGGTTTCTAGCCTCAGCCCCCCACCCACCAGCTGTGTGGCCTTGAGCAAGTCATGGAAATGCACTTCAGGAGGGCTTCATCAAGGCCCAGGCCTGCGCCCTAGCCGGTCACAGAGGCCCCTTTCTGTCCACTGGCTGGACACCCAGGGTGCTCAGCTCTGACATGGACACTGGGGGTGCTGGCCCACTGTGCCCAAAGCAGTCACAGGGGCACCTCAGCCTGGCCTGGCTACTCTCTGGCCTCCTCTCATAGGACGCTCCTGTCAGGAGGCAGGGAGCCACTTGGCAGCCCCACCCCCCACAGGGCCTGGGGCTACCCTCCCTAGGCTGTACCTGCAGAGGAAACTTCGTCATCTCAGCCCTGGAACATGAGTGCCACCCGCCGCTCGCTCCCGTCCCTCTCAGCACCACAGGACATCCCAGACCTGTCCTCCCACTACCACAGCCTTGATCCACGGAGGCCACCCTCTCTCCCCACTCACTCGGTGACCCCCACAGCCATTGGAACAGTCCTTCAGTCCCCACAGTCCCTCCTCTGAGGGGCCTGGCCCCTGCCGTGGGGTGGCCTGTGGCCCTGAACGCTGCCCCTGCCAAGCCTCCTACAGGCGTCACTGGCCAGGCCATCAACACTTCAGGGGCGTCCCAGAGAACAGGGACACAGTGAGGACAGACAGGTCCACCTCGAGGAAGCTGAACCCACAGGACGTGCTCCACTCTGGACATCTGCCGCCCTTCCTGGACAAACCCAGGTTGCTGCCTCCCACGAGGCTCCAGGGCCTTGCAGACACACCACCCACCCCTGCTGGGCCATGTCACCTCCACAACCACAAGGAAGAGAGACGACAGGAAGGCAGCCTTCCCCTTCTGCATCCCGCACCATGGGCTCCCGGCCGTCCTCGCAGCACACCAAGCACCGCAGACGCGCCCGGACCAAGCAGCTCCAAGCACGGTACAGGAGTGGGGTGCAGGCCGAGTGACAGTGGCCTGCATGAAGTGGCTGACATAAAGCACATCACCAGGCTCAACCTCCCGCCACCCCGCCTGTCTTCATCCAGCCTAACTCCAACCAACCCAAAGCACAAATCCACACATGACGCACGTTCTGTTTCCACTATGGAGCACGGCTCCAAGATCTCTCCTTAAAAAACAAATAGGAAAAAACAAAGAAACTGTCCTTCGACCCCTTCCCCGAAGTCAGCAATCTACCTCTCCACCTGCTCCTGAACCTGACCCCCAGCACTGTCATCTGGCACCAGCTACCTCCAGTCCGCTGAGATCGACAAGCCCCAGGGTGCCCTGCCCTGCACCCGCTCCGCACCCCAGCCCCAGCCTCTGTGTGTGCCCTGTGGGTCACCCACCTCCCCTGCACCAACAGAATGTCCCCACCCAGGTTTCACCTCCCCCACACCAAATAAGCACCCACCCCATGGCTTCAACACCACCATCCGCACGTCCCCACACTGCCCCCACTCTGAACCGCAGGCTCATACCCCAGCTCCCTCGCTGCCCCCACACCACCAGGTCCCTCATGGCACGCCCCCCATCCCAGGTCCTTCAGGCCACCCCCGCTACCACCAGGTCTCTAGGGGTGGAACCGTGTGGCCCAAGGCAGGTGGCAGCCCTTTCCACAACAGAACTCTAGTAGCCCCACAACCTCCAAGGCACTGAGGTGACACCATCCCCAAGCCCAGCCTCAACAGTCCAAGCAGAGCTGCGTCTGGCCTGCAAAGCACCCAAAGGTGGAAGAGGGTAGCCCTGTCACCCGTCCAGAATCATAGCCCCAAAGGCACCCGATCTGTGCTTTCCAAACTCTTAGAGCTCTGTGGTCAATCAAGTGGGACGGGGGATGGCCACAGGGGCCGAGCTCAAGCACCGACCGTCCCGACACCAGGAGCCCACGAAGCCGCCAAGCAGGAGAACCAGGATCACCCCGCTGCCCTAAGATGAGCTCCCAGCCCGGCTCTCCACTGCTCTGGATCCACCACTAAGTGGCTCCAAAAGTGCCTGGTCAGGCAGAGCAGCGGGGAAATGCCGGGGTGCCCATAACGGAACAGAGGAGACGCCCACCTTGAGAAGCTACACTGGAAAAGGGAGCGGCGAGCAATGTTCTACGCTGAGAAGCCGCATCCATGCACCCTGCCTCCGCCCCGTCCACATCGGCCTGTGCCGCTCCCCAAGCAACTCCATCAGGAGGCTGCTGGATCCACAGGTGTGATCTGAACTGACTGCCAAGTGAATGTTTGTTGACCAACCAACCAAACTCATCCCCCTGGCCCACCAAGGCCACATGTGGAGGCCTGCTGGCTGCCCCCAGGCACAAGCTGAACCACCCAGCACTCCATGCAGACAGACATAGCCAATGACCAAGTCTTCTTGGCTGGAACTAGGCAGAGGCCTGTGTCACTTCTGAGCAGGGGCTTTAAGACCAGGGGTGCCTCTTGGCCACCTGTCGCCCTTGCAGCCGCAGAACTGCGAGGACTGACAGAGACGGACCTCCCCAGGCAGATGAGGCGGCCCAGACCTAGCAAACAGCCACCAGCTGGGGGGAGCCCAAGCACTGGAGGGCCCGCAGGACACAGCAGGATCATCGGGTGAGGCCACATGCCACACAGGCCCAGCAGCCCCTCACCATGCAGACTCGAGACATTTCATTCTGTGGATCTTCTCTCTGAAAGCCAGGTCCCTGTGCTTCAGGCGTTTGAAGCCCGTACCTTCACTCCACGCTGAACCACTTCTCAGCGGCACAGGCACAGGGAGAAGGCCTGAGGGAGTGACAGGTGCCCTGTGGCATGTAAGTGGTCTTGGGGTTTTTGAGAAGCCACTCACCTCTGTGAGCCTCAGATCTTCGCAGAGGGGGACTCTCTTCCGGGACTTTCTGGCTCTAGAGATCTGCAGACACATGAATCTGCACACGCCAGAGCAAAGCGGCCTCCATCACAGCCCCGCTACCTCCACCCTCACTGCGCTGGAGGCCAGGAGAGACGGCGACCTTGCAACAAACGCTCCACCACACAGAGCTCTCAGCGACAGCCGCACCATGTCTTTCTGCCCCAAGAGCTGACAACTCTTTGCTTTGGGCCACCCCCCTGCAACCTCGTCCCACCAGGCTCACTCATCCCACTCCCAGCACCAGTGGCCGGGTGCGCCCTCTGAATGCCCGCCTCTCCTAGCACTCCTCTCTGGCTCCCAAGCCAGCCCAGCCTTGGAAGTGCCAGGAACTGCAGGGCAGCCTTCCACAGCTCTTCTAGCCTACTCTGTGCTGTCTCATACACCCCATGGCCAACAGAGCTGGCAACACCATGACTCCCAGACCCTGACCTGTGCCAGAAGCTGCTCCCCTGAGCTCCTGCCTCCCACCAACCACCACTGACGCTCCCTCTCACCCTGCCTGCCCACCTCAATCTCACTCCACAAGGGCCCCTGTCCTAATCCCTCTCTCCAGCCCACCCACACCTCCCTAAGCCCCACCACCTGCCCCAAGCCCCTGCCACTACCACTCCCTCATTCCACCAGCTCAGACGCAAAAGTGACCTCTACATACAACTTTGAATTCTGCCCCATCCAGCTTCAAACCCTCAATGGCTTCCAGCCACTGAGGCACTTGGAATCAATTCACACTGCCTGTGACAACCCCACAACATAATCAATTCACATTGCCGGCAACAGCCCTGCAATACAATCAATTCACACTGTGTGCAGCCCCATGACATAATCAATTCACACTGCCTGGGGGCAGCCCCATGATGTCGCAATATAATCAGTTCACACTGTGTGTAAGCCTGTGATATAATCAACTCACACTGCCTGTAGGCAGCCCTGTAATATAATCAATTCATGTTGTGTGCAGACCCATGATATAATCAATTCACACTGCCTGCAGGCAGCCCTATAATATAATCAATTCACACTATGTGCAGACCTGTGATATAATCAATTCACACTGTGTGCAGCCCTGTAATATAATCAATTCACACTGCCTGCAGGCAGCCCTGTGATATAATCAATTCACATGTGTGCAGCCCTGCAATATAATAGATTCACACTGCGTGCAGTCCTGCAATATAATTAATTCACACTGCCACTAGGCAGCCCTGTGATATAATCAATTCACATTGTGTGCAGGCAGTCCCACAATACAATTAATTCACACTCTGCGCAGCCCTGAGATATAATCAATTCACACTGTGTGCAGGTAGCCCTGCAATACAATCAATTCACACCATGTGCAGCCTGCGAATATAATCAATTCACACTAAGAGCAGCCCTACAATCTGCATGGAGGACCCCTGCATGTGCTCTTTCCTCAGCGTGGACACAGGTCCCTGCTGTATGTGGCTGACCCCTTTCCCGTCCCTCAGCCTCCTGGGAAAGCATTCCTTGACTACCCTGCCCAGCAGTCCCCTCTTACCTAAGGGTGCTTATCACAATCAGACATACTTGCTGATCTGTTTCCCTGTTAACTCCCTGGCCCCCACAACGGACACACCATGAAAGCAGGGACTGTCAGCCTGGGACCCCCACAGCTGAAACCTGACATCCTCGTCAGCCTTCCCCCGTGGCTCAGTACATGCCCTCAGAATGTGCTCATGTAGGCCAAGCACAGTGGCTCATGCCTGTAATCCCAACACTTTTGGGATTACAGGAGTTCAAGACCAGCCTGGCCAACATGCTGAAACCCTGTCTCTACTAAAAATACAGCAATTGGCCAGGTGTGGTGGTGCACAACTGCCGTCCCAGCTGCTCAGGAGGCTGAGGCACGAGAATCACTTGATCCTGGGAGGCAGAAGTTGCAGTGAGCTGAGATTGCACCACTGCACTCCAGCCTGGGGGATGGAGTGAGACTTTGTCTAAAAAAAAAAAAAAGAAAAAAAGAAAAAAAAAAAAGCAAGCACTTATAAAAATGGACGCAGTTGGCGAGAATAAATAGCCAACATCTGCATGAACAACGTCTAATTTCACTTAAAGAAACGCAACTTAAAACTAGACACAATTTTCTTCCTTTAGAATGGTATCCATTTCCAAAAGTCATATTTTGGCAATGTTTTTAAAAGCATAATCTGGTGGAAGGTGATGTGTATCAAAGCCTTGAAAATGCTCAACCCACCGGACACACACAGAGTTAGGCATAAAGGCATTCACCTACAGGGTCACTTGTCACCATCAGCACTGCACCCTGGCGCAGGGGCCTGTTGTGAAATGCTGGAGGCTGAGGCCACCGAGGGCCAGGAGAAAGTGCACCAAACATAGGACAAGGCAAGGCACAGACTTGGGTCACAAGAGAACTGTGATTCTAGAAAGGCACAGAAAGAGATCTGCACCAGACACAGGCTGAAGTGAGACACCCCAGAATGTCAGCAGTCTGGGCCAAGTGACAATACAAGTGACTTTATTTTCTTCTTCGCAGTTTTCTTTACTTTCCACACTTCCTATAATGAATAAAAACTAATTTTATAATCAGAAAAATCGTGTTGGAGAAGTAACTAATAATTTTATTACACTTACAGTTACATAAAAAAACCAATCAAGCCTGCTTCCCGCTTCACCCCTCGTTCCTGCCATGATGCTTCTGACACTGACACTCGTAGCCTTCTGCAAAGCTCCAAAATGAGGTAGGCCTGTGCGTTCTGGCCGCACCCCGAGCGCCATGCGTGGCTCCTATGAACAATGTGGGGACTACGCTTTTCTGCAGAAGACACAGAAGTTCCTTTAAAAACTTTCACAGGTGGTTGTCCCGCACACTTTAGTGCAAAGTCAGAAGGGGAAAGGCTGTGTCTCCCAACCCCATGGAACAAGGTGCCCACCTTGCCACCTGTGGCACCTTTGCCCACAGTGGACCAGCTGACCCACAAAGCCTCTGCCTTGGGTGTACTCTGGCCACACCCAACGCCCAGAGGACAGCTCAGCTCCCAGGATCCTAGTGTCCTGTCTGGTCCATCCACTGTCCACTCCGACTCCTGACCCCAACCCCAAAACAACTCTCTTGGGAGCCACAGACCAGCTTACCGCTGGGCCCTCATTCTAAACCTCATGTCCAGTTTGCTAGACATAAAAAACTGTCTCAGGGCTTCCTGACTATTCGGAAATGGTCACTCCAAGATCCACGTGCCCCAACCACCACCCTACCTGGCCATGCTCCTCCCACAACTTTGAGACCAAGATGCCACATGTGCCTTCCTCACATTGGCGCTTTCCGGTGATGCCCAGTGAGGGACAGAAAGGCCTCATCAAGACCTCAGGAAGGACGGATGCAGGTCTACCCACACGGCTACATACAACAGGGCTTGTGTGGGGCCAACTTCTCCAGTCCTCAAACACAGTTCCCGACAGAC
This sequence comes from Cacajao melanocephalus, assembly GCA_963573385.1. NCBI lineage: Eukaryota > Metazoa > Chordata > Mammalia > Primates > Pitheciidae > Cacajao > Cacajao melanocephalus. The sequence goes on from CAUYLG010056554.1 coordinate 38,754, forward strand.
AACTTCTCCCGTCCTCACACAGTTCCCGACAGACAACTCTGCTCCACAACATGACATCCACAGCGGAAGAAGCTGGGAGCACCTCACTACCCCATCCCGCACACAGCAGCACACCCCACACCACACAGCAGGCAGGGCTGTAGCAGAGCCCGAGACCATCGCAGACCGACCAACAGGGGACAGTGCTTTCTCAAATGGGAGCAGGACCTCGAGGTGGACAACATGTAGCTCCTTGTTTTTTGAAAGCTGTCATTCTTTGGTGCAAACATTCATTTAAGATATGTCAAAAACAAAAGTTTTCATTCAAAATTTTAACGGTCCAGCCGTGTGAAAATTAATTTGCAAACAGAACTTTCAGCCCTTGTTCGACTTCTCCAAGTGAGAATTTTGAAAGAACAGCTGTGTATACGTTTGCAGTTGACGCCACCACAGTGCCATAGCAACCGCAGGCCCACCTGGAGGCAGAAGCATCCAGGAGGCCCAGGTGCACAGCACCCAGCACAGAAGGGCCTGCAGCTAAAAGCCCCCTTTACTTAACTGCTTTACTGCTATCAAACACCTGATGAAGTAAATGCCCTCATCCCACTGCCTGAGCCAGGCGGCAAAGGTGAACGCCCTAAACAGCAACTGTTTCCCAGACGATCGAGGGCCTGAAGGTTCCTACTGAGCACCATGAAGAAAAGCGAAGCGCTTCAGGACCCCTGCAAATTACCCTAAATCTCAGGCAAGCTTCTCCAGAGCCCTGCTATACCTCTGCTTCAAGATCCTCATAAACAGCTGCTAATTATGCTTTGATCAACTCATATATAAACAACAATTTATAAAAGCTTTCTTCAAATTTATCATTTAGGTGTAAGAAAGCTCACATTATACACTGGAGACGACTTTGGAAGCAGAACAGGAGCGCCTTTGATTCTACTCTGATTACAGGTTGCACTGCGCCCACCACTCTGTTCTGCTGAGCCCCGTCTCTGCTGCTCTGACCAAATGCCGCCTCCCGGCCACCCTGTGCCCATGCCTAAGGGCCAACTCCCACAGCACACTGGGGAGCCCAGGGATGGTCCTGGGAGCCAGGGTGGCTGTGCTCTCTGACCTGGGAGAAGGTCAACTCTCTAGGCGGCCCACCGCAGGTCCATCTGCCACGAAGCAAGCAGGACACCCTCTCCTACGAAGCTTCTCACAGGCCCTAAGAAACAGGGCAGCTGAGCTGGAAGCGATGGCTCACGCCTATAATCCCAGCACTTTGGGAGGCCAAAGCAGGTGGATCACGTGAGGTTAGGAGTTAGAGACCAGCCTGACCAACATGGAGAAACCCCGTCTCTGCCAAAAGAAATACAAAATTAGCCAGATGTGGTGGCGCACGCCTGTAATCCCAGCTACTCAGGAGGCTGAGGCTGGGGCTGAGGCAGGAGAATTGCTTGAACCTGGGCGGCAGAGGCTTCAGTGAGCCGAGATCCCACCATTGCACTCCAGCCTGGACAACAACAGGGAAACTCCCTCTCAAAAAAAAAAAAGAAACAGCAACAGTCACAAACTTCAAACGTCATTCTCTGTTCAAACTCACAGACCTCTCTGTGAACACAGCACTCAGGCACGGTAAGCAGTGAGAAGAAAGGCTCCTAAGAGTGTGACAGGACCCCGAGTCCTGGCTGCCACCAACCCATGAGGGTCACCAGCTCCAAGACACCAAAGACAGGTGAGGTCCATCCCAACCTGTCACCAAGATGACTCTGTTCATCCTGAAGTCAATGGTGACGACTCCAGCAGTGGGGCAGGAACGGGGAGGAAGCGAAGGCCCGGAGCAGCACCTCTGCCCTACGCTGGGCAGAGCCGTCCTGGGCTGACTTTGCACGGCTCCCCAAAATTCCCTTTTGCTGGTTCTTTTCAATGTCACTGCTATCTGGGTGCGTCAAGAGGAACACTGGGTCAAGGCTGCTGCCCAAAGCGAGCCCTCCACCTATGTCCAGGCCTCCAAAGGCCGCTGCAGCCCTCCCCTATGTTAGGCAGGCAGGCAGCCGCTGCCCTAGGGTGACCCACCTGTGACCTCAGTAACTTCCTCATTGACAGAACCAGAGTCAGCTGCCACGCCAAACACCTCGGTCACTGAGAAAATACACAGTCGGGATCATGTGTGAAAAACAGTGAAAAATGAGGGGAACTGGGAGACTTTGGAATAGTGAGTGCCACCTGACAGAATTCGCATTCTTCACCAAACGGGCAAACGCACTTTACAGCTGGGGAAGCTGAGGCTCCCAGGAACAATACAGTCCTCCCAGGTCAAATGGCAACAGTGCCCTCAGGTCACAAAATCTAAACTTCTAGGAATGTTCCTTGTGCCAGAGCTCTGGCTGCCACCACTGGCCACTGGAACTGCCAGTTCCCACAACCTCGGGGGTGGCCCTCTGCATGATGCCACTCAGCATGGGGCTGGACCCGCCAAACCCAACCCCTGTACCCACAGCACGGTCAGCGGCTAGTGGACTTTTTCCCCATTTCCTCACAGATGCGAAACAATGCTCAAGACACCACCCAGAGACACACATTCGCCCTGGGAGTACTCATCCTAAAATACGCAGCGAGCACACGCTCCCTAGGCCAAGGGATAGAGGCCCATGGTGAGAAAGTGCTTTTCTGTCCTGAAATGAGAATCTACAATCTACACTTGGCCCAAATCCTAGAGCAACAGGGGAGTAAATTCTGTGTGAAAGGAGAATCGACCAAGATGCACTAAAGAAAAGGCAAATTTCCTAGGCCAAACAATAACCTTTAGAAACAAGCATCTTTAACACACACGTATCTGAAGAGATCTCTCACATCATTTCCAAACATGCTGATTTGGGTGTCAGAGCACTTTTTCCTTCTTTCAGCTAAAATAATATGACTATGACATTACGACTATCCTAAGCTGTATGTAACTAGTGCTTTTTCATGTTCTTGGGACAAGTGTGTCACCTCCAAAAATCTCACTAAAGACATGTTTTCTCCTTTTCCCCCAGTGAATATAATTTAGACTCTGGCACCTCAAACCAGCGAATCACAATTACATTAACATAACCGTCTTAACAAAACTGTCCTGACAAAGAATATCAAGATAGCTGGCTAAAACCAAATTCAACATATGTAGTGTACTACGGGGCTGAAACACTCAGGGCCTAAGACTTAGCCTTAAGGGTGAAACCTCTGTCCCCTCCCTTCTCCCACCCAAGATCTCCACGGAGGGAAGGCCTGGTAGGGGCAGGCCCTTTCACACCCCATCCAATTGCCACCAGTCTGCTATTCCACTTGACACCTACATGCAGCTTCCAGAGCCCTGCCCACCCCTAATACTCCCGGCTCCGCCTCAGTTTGCAAGACTGAGTTGTAACTAGAATGAGTTATTAGTCAAGCAAGAGTCATTTTTATAAGTTACTTCCATCTTTGTTCTAAACATTCTTATTGTGAAATATTTCAACGAAGCCAACTAGGATAATTCAATATTGTCTGATCAATTACAGAAAGTAACCAGAGTATTTGCAATTTGCCATTTTGATTTACAAAATTAAGCTGTACTGTTTAAAAGAAAGTACTCTGGTTTGGGGCACTGGTCATTTTATTGATACTTTTTTTTTGCTTTGGCAGTTCCTGAACTAACACAATAACACAATCAGAATTCCTCATTAGATGAACTGCAGGGGGGCACGAAGAGATGGGGTAAATCTTTCATTTTTCAGACAGTAGCATTCAGCCCCTTAAAAGCACCGCTCTCAGCACTGCCACCCAAACGTCTGTGTGAGCTGTTCCCCGTCCTCACACACGGGAGTCACAGTCAACACTCCCACAGTTGTTTTTCAAGTTCTCCTCAACAAACACAGCCAACTCTAAAACTGACCTTAAAACAGAAGATGGAGGTGAGTCCCAGGATCACTCATGACAAATACAGCAGAGATGCCCTTTTCCAAACACGTATTCCTCCACCTCCTCCCAAAAGAAAGAGAGAGACAAGCTTTACCTCTGCAAAGGCTCAGTGCAAGAGAACCCGGCCAGCCCCACATGGCGGAGTCCCATACCTACCCAAAGGGGTGCAACAGGCACCTGGCCTGCGCTGACACACGTGGGACTGCTAAGAAAACATTTTTATAATAAAGCATTGTGATATTTTACATAATAGACCACAGCAGTCAATCACCTTTCAACAACATTACTAAAGATCAAGCACATTTCCTAATAAAAGGTCAATATACACATTGAGAGCAAAATCAAGCCTTTGGTAAAACACTCCTGCAAACACTTCAGGACCCCAAAAGCTTGTCATAATGGGCATCTCAGCAACCCGGGGGGAGCTGGCTTCACAGCTGTCCCCCCCTCCACCGGACACGCTTTCCCCGCTGCAGCGCCCCCTGCACCTGCCCTGTCGGGAGTCTGACCACCAGTCCCGAGCCTCACATACTTGGACAAGAAAATCTTCCACTTCTCAAGATGCTGCAACCCGATCAAAGTGACCAATAGCTAGCTCCCTTCAGAGAGGGGACACAGGAGGGACCCACGCTCTTCTTGCAGTTCCTACTACTGCTGCCACCGCGCTGCTACAACTGCACGCCACGCGTCACCATAGGCCAGGGAGGAGCTCCCCAGCCCAGCACCCACCACGGCGGCTGGGGAGGGCCGGGGAGCCCCAGACAAAAGCAGCCTAGCATGCAATGCTGGCCAGGCAATCTTTCCCATCAAACTTGAGGGGCCCTGAGGAGTCGCAGAGACAGCCAACTAGACAGGAGTGTGGGAACTCCCAGGCGGAAGGAGCACCTGAGCCCCAGGCATCCGCAGCGAAGCCAGTAGCACCCCGAGACCCCTGCACAGAGCGAGAGCGTCTGCTGCCACCGCCCTCCCTCTGCCCTCCCGAGAGGACAGCAACCAGAGTAGCTGGGCACTCCTTTAGGCACCAACGCAGCGCTGGAAGAGACCGTGACACAACGGTCTGAAACCCTACTCCAGAGCGCTGCTCTCAGCAAGGCTGCGCGCCGGGAGAGCTCTCACAAGGTGCGCCTGACATCTCTGCCTTCCTGGTGGCAGCAGGGAAACCCAAGCCTTTCCATCCATACTTCCCCAACCTCGAGGAGGGGGCGCCACCCTCCCCGCCCCTGTGTCCTCGCCTGGAGATTGGGGAGGCTCAAGCCCAGAGTCACAAAAAGGCAAGAAGGCTAAATGGGGACACACATAGGCCACACACCTAACTGCAGAACTGGGCAGGGGACAGCCGCTGCCACTCGAGTCCTGCCCTCGGCTCCGCAAACCCCATCGCCTGGCCCAGAGAGCGCCTGCACTGAGCCTTCGAACCCCAGCGGGGAGCAGGTAAGGACCGCTCCAGTAGGAGTCCTGGCTGCGCGGCTCCGAAACAAACCAGCCCCAAGGCACAGGCAGCCACCGCAGACGTCAGGGACGAAGACGGGGAAGCAAGCTGTGCCGACTCCCACTGGCTCACTCGCAGGCAGCCACCTGGACCGGCCCCGCACCTGGGCAGCGGCTGCCCCTCGGCCTGCTCCAGCCACCAGCCTGCAGGACAGATGACCTTAGCATTCCACCAGCGGAGAACTTCCTGGAACTGGCAGCTGGCGCTGCTGGGACCCGCCCTTCCCTCCCGCCCCGTGCGGCCACTCACCTGGGGGCAGCTGGAAGTTCTGGATGTTGGTCGGGTTCTGAGGCGGCTGCGGCAGGCGGGGAGCCAGCACGGTGGGCGTCAAGGTAGCCCGGATCCCGCTGGTGGTGGCCGTAGGCGTCCGTGGCAGGCTCTGGGTCACCGCGCCGGCCGCGCCTTTGGGCAGGCCGGTGGGGGTCCCGGGGGCGGGCGGCGGGACGGCGGCGGGGCTGGGCAGAGCCCCTTGCATAGTTGGCCCGATGACCATGCTGGCCGCCGTGCTGGCCGGGCCGCTGGCCGCCAGGGTCTGCGCCGACGGGGGGGCCGCCTGCACCACCGTCTTGGGAGACTCGGCCTTGACCCCCGGCGCGGGCGCCGCGGCCGCCGCTCCCGGCCCAGGCTGTCCGCTGACCCCCGCGGGGCCCCCAGCGGTCGGGGCGGGGGCGGGGGCCGCTCCGGCGCTGCCCCCGTTCTGGGCGGAGGCGGGGGGCGGCGCGGCGGGGGCGGCGGTCGGGGGTCCGGCGGGGTGGCCCGGCGGCCGGGCCAGGGTGGCGGGCGCGGGGGGCGGCGGGGGCGGGGCGGCGGCGGGGGCGGCGGGCGCGGGGGCGGCAGGGGGCGAGGGCGCGGCGGGCGCGGGGGGCGCGCTGGCGCCCACGAAGGGGGACGTCTGGATGACAGTGCCGGGGGCGGCGGGCTTGGGCAGCGGCAGCAGCGCGGCGGGCCCGTTGTTGACCAGGCTGACAGCAGGTGCGGCGGCGTGGTGCGAGTTCAGCAGCGCGGCGCTCCCATTCAAAGTTTGCGCGGCGCCGGGGCCGGCGGGCTTGCCGGAGCCGGGGCCGGGGCCGGGGCCGGGACCGGGCCCGGGGCCAGGGCCGGGGCCGGCGCGGGCGGCCAGCGCGGCGGGGCCGGCAGGCTTGGCGGGGCCGGCGGGGGCGGGCTCGGGCCCCGCGGCGGCGGCGGCGGCGGCGGCGGGCACCGGGGCGCAGGCCCCCGCGCTGCCCTCGGGCGGCGGCCTCAGCTTCGCGGCGGGCGGCGCGGGCCCTGCGGGGACAAGGGGGCGGCGCGGTGAGGGGGGGCCCGGGCGCCGCGACCCCCCGCCCCCCGGCCGCGCTCTACCTGCGGGGGGCGGCTCCGGCGCCGCTCCGGGCGCGCCCTCGGCGGGGGCGGCCGGCCCTGCGCCCGCGGCTCCGGCCGGGCTGCCGCTCACAACATGGTTCCCGAGCGCGCCGGCGGCCGCGGCCCGCACCTCGGGCGTGCGCGGCGCGAGGTGGTGGTGGTGGGCCGCGCTGGCCGCCAGCTGCGACTCGAGCGAGCCCACCAGGTCGCTCACCACTTTCTCGTCCACCTCGCTGTTGAAGAAGACCTCGTCCAGCAGATCCGAGCCCGCCGCCATCTTTTTTCCTCGGCCGCCGCCGCCGCCGCCGCTCGGGCCGAGCGCGCCTGGGCGAGGAGGAGGTTCCGAGTGGGGCGGGCGCGGGGCGGGCGGGGGGCGGCGCGCGGCCGGCGGGGGGCGGGGGCGCGCGGCCGGGGGGGGGACGGGGGCGCGGGGGCGGCGGCGGTGCGCAGGCGCGGAGGCCGCGGGCGCCCGGCGATTGGCTGCGGCGCGCGCTTAAAAGGCGCGGCCAATGGCTGCGAGCGCTAGAGGCTGGGGCGCGGGCGGGCGGCCGGGGCGCGGTGGTGGCGGCGGGGAGCGCGGGGGCTGGGGCCCGGGGACCCGGGCGCCGGGCCTGCGGCGGGCGGCGCGGGGGTCGCGGGGCGGAGCGCGGGTGCGGGGACGGCGCGCCGAGCCGGGCAGAGGCGGACGCGGGGCGGCGGTGGGGCCTCGCTCTTTGTCTCCGCTGGCTCCAAAATGGCTGCGGCGGCGCTAACGGGAGCGCCCGGCGGGTCGCTGTGCGCGGCGGCGGCGGCGGCGGCGGTGGCGGCGGTGGCGGTGGCGGCGCGGGGCAGGCCCGAGGCCCGGGGAGCAGCGCGCAGGGCTGCCGGAACGCCGGCGGGGCAGCGCGCGGGCCCCGGAGCGGGTGGGCTCGGGAGGCGGGCGAGGGCGCGGCGGGGACGGGAACTGGGACGGGGCTCTCACGGCGTGCCCTGAGGACGGGGACGGTCGCCCGGCCTCTCCGAGCCGCTGCAGGGAAGCTGGGTCCGCCCCTGGCTCAGCGGGTCCGGGGCGATGGGGAGGGGTCCTGCGCGCAAGGCTCTCCTCACCCTCCAATCGTGACCACCCCTTGCCCTTCCCTCCATTTTTAGTCAATAAACCAAGCCGCCCGGGGTGACTGTCCCCGAACCCAGCTGCTGCCTTGGAGACGGGAGTGTCTTATAAGCCCGTAGGTAAGAGCACAGTGCCTGCCAGGCACCAAACCAAGTTCCCGGGCATGCAGCCGGCGCGTCTGGATGTAGCTTTCTTTTTATCTTCTGCGGGGGGAGGGGAGTCAGTTGCCTGAAATAATGTCCCCAAGCACCTTCGCTCTAGAAATACTTCAGTAAAACTTCCAGTTCCTTTTTTCTGCGTGTTTTATTTTCCAACCAAAAGATGGTGTTATTGGACATTTCTAGTGGTTTTCCTTTCTCCCATTTCTTCCTAAGAGCCCAGAATAGGTTTCAGAGAGACGCTTCCTTGCCTCGGACCTCACTGGGGACCAGAGGCCACAGGCTTAGTCTCCGCAGCTGAAGACAGCGCCGCAATAAGCGGAGACCTCGGGACGACGAATGACGTTGCTGACAAAAAATGATTGATTTTAATTGTCTTAAGAAAGGAAACCGCTGGTCTCAAAAACAGACCCGAACTGGGCCCTACTGCCTGTTCGCATTGCAGCCTTTCAAACGAATGGAATACGGGACCTCAGCCCAGGCGTGTTCTCCGCAGCCGCAGCAGCTAGTGAGCCTGGAGGACGGAGCCTAAGAGAGGCGCCTCCCCTACAGGAAAGCAGTTTGGGGAAAATCACTGTAAACGGACAGCTGGAATTTTGTACCTGACTTTTGGCTCCCAGAAGGCAGGAAAGGAAATGAATGGAGCAAGCTGGGTATGGTGGAGAGGGCACCTCTGGGGGCTCCAAGGGGCACCTTGAGCTCAGTAGTGGGACAGTCTGAGTTTTCCAGAAAGAGCAGAAATGTAGAGTGATGATTAAATCTCAGGATTTTTAATTTTTAAGTGTTGACAACTAATTAGAACATTTTTAAAGTAGGTCAAACCACAGGCAGGCTGACCGGCCCCGTGCACGCTTGCAGGGTGGGGCGCAGGCTCGCAGCAGAGCCGGTGCCCTCAGATTGGAGTCGGGGCAGAAGCAGAACGCAGGACTCGTATGAAACCGACCAGGTTCCAAGGCCCCTGGGTCCCAAAGGCCGGGGTACCTTGGAAGGTTCCCATGCTCAGGTCCCTACTCTGCCAAGTCCGCTGCTACTCCAATGAGATTGTACTGAGTCTGGTGCCTTGTACACACAATGGTGGCTTCTCTGTTCTCCCAGGCCCTGACCGGAGCCTGTCATAAGGTAGTGGGGCTCTGTAGGCTGGGCTCAGCCTCCTGCTGTCACGCCTTTGTTGGCATTACCCAAGGGTCCTCTGGGGAATCGCCCAGCCTGGCAGCTGCAGCAGCTGTGAGGAGCGAAGGGTCTGTGCCCACCTATCCCAGCTTTCCTTGCAAGGAGGGTCTTGTGCACCGGGAGGCCCTGGGGGAGGTGGGAACTGCAGACAGCCAGGCAGCTCTACTGAGTCTGGGGTTTTAGGGAGAACCGCCTCCCTGGAGGAGGAGCTGGGGGGGGGCCGCAGGGGTGGGGACACCATGTGACTTCCCTTCCTAATGTGCCTGTGGTGAGGGGTCACCCTAGGGACCTCAGGCCAAATTTTCTTGTAATATCTCTGTGTGATTTAACTTCTGCCACAAGCAGTTAGGACTTCTGTAGTCCGAAAGAAAACCACCACCTAGCATAAGGGGAATTGTAACAAGTGCCAATCATAAGCACTGTGCTTAATCCCGGAAAAAGTTTGTTCCAGGCTGTGGGCAAAGAGGTGGCCTTCCAAGTTTACTAAGCGGGTTGTCTTTTGCAATAAAATAGGGCATCAGACATGCTCGCTTATTATAAAAATAAACTAATAACATTATTTTGAATTAAGTTTAAAACACATTAAGAATGAAACAAATCTAAGAAGAAAGGGAGTCAGTGGTTTCCATGCTGCAGGCTGTGAAAGGTCTGTGGTGTTTGTTGTGGGAACCTGTGCTTTTGTTGTCTGCCTGAGATCCTTCATCAGAAAACAAACAAACAAAAAAGCCCCGTGGCTCACACCTATAATTGCAGCACTTTAGGAGGCTGAGGCAGGAGGATGGCCTGAGCCCAGAATTCAAGACCAACCTGGGCAACAAAGCAAGACACTGTCTCTACTAAAAACAGAATTTTTTAAAAAAAATTATCCAAGCATGGCATCATGCACCTGTGGTGGCAGCTATTTGGAAGACTGAGGCAGGAGGATCACTTGGGCCCTAGAGTCGTTGGAGTTCAAGCCTGCAAGTGAGCTGCAATCATGCCCCTGCACTCCAGGCTGGGTGACAGAATGACACCTCCTACCCCACCCCACCCCCAAGAAAAAGGCATGCCGCTAGATGGCAGCTGAATGTTTTGGGAGTGTCTTCAGCCCCACTGGTAGCATTCCTCAGCCTTGCAGACTCAGAGGGATGTCCGTGGTCAAAAATAAATCCACACCCCAGGGAGAAACTCGTGGCCACCTAACTGCTTTGCAAATGCAGATGGATGCATTTCTCAATACGGCCTTGACAAATGATCACAAATGCGCACCCTTCAACAACAAAAGTGGACTCTCACAGCTCTAGAAGCCAGAACCAGGGTGTGGGCAAAGCTGCCCTCCCTCCGGAGGTTGTAGGGGAGGAGCCCCTCCTCCATCCCTGGGCTTGTGGCCATGTAACTCCAGTCCCTGTCTTTACCTGGCCTTCTCCCTGTGTGTCTGCGTCCTCTTTTCTTACAAGGGCTCCAGTCGTTGGGTTCAAGACCTACCTAAATCCAAAACAGTTCATCACAAGATCCCTAACCAATTATGTCTGCAAAGCCCCTGCTTCCAAATAAGGTTGCATCCGCATGTTCTAGTGGATGTGGTTTGAGGGAACACTATTGAAGCCAGTACATGGGATGGCTACTTAGGGGGAGAACTTTGACAAATTAGGAGGCAGTTAGCCTGGCCCCTTCACCCAGGGACACAAGCCTGGGGAGGCTGGAGTCCGAGACAGTAGGCTGTGACCTGAAGGCTCTGGTGTAGAGAAGTCCGCTGGTCAAGACCTCCACCCGCCACCCTGCTTTCCCAAGAAACTGGGGTTGCTTAGATCTGCTCAGCCAGGACTTTCTCGGCAGGAACAGGGCTTGGCCAGGCACCCACATTAATCAGGCCTGATGCGTGATCAAGCGCCAGGCAGAGCCTGTTGTACAGATGAGGAGGGACTAGAGCTCGAGATTAAGTCAGCAGCCCAGGTTTCATTCTTGAAAGGTGCGGAAACCTTGGACTCGGCCCCAAAAGCTGACCGAGTCAGCACTGCCCAGCTGACCAACCCCTGCATCCATACACCAGGCACAGTTGGATGCCGCGGATTAGACGCCTGCTTACTAAATTATAGTCAGAGTCAGTCCTGCTTCCTCCCTGAAATTGACCCAGATCTCCCAAGCGGGGCTGTCTGCAAACTCTTGAGTGACTCATTTACAACAGCCTCTTGGCTGACTCCCACAAATGGCTAACCATAGCCATTGTGGATGGATTTTACTAGCTTATCTCAAACAGCAGTGTATTTCAAAGTTCAGGAGTGAATGACTTTGTCCTGATGTCACTCCAGCAAGTCAGCCTTCCTGGGACGGCTCCTCCTTCCCAAGGTGCAAGCAAGGAATGACCTTTCCAGGAGAGAAGCCTGTGACCTCTACTTCTCCTGAACCTGGAAAGGTGCAGTGCTCCTGGGATCCACGTTCTAAGCATGAGGTCCATCCATGGTTTCTTAAGAGTGCTGTTGCTGCTTTGGTTAATTCCTAAAATAACTGTCCCCATATTCTGTTCACATGCTCAGTTTATAAAACCCAAATACCTGGCCAGGCGTGGTGGCTCACACCTGTAATCCCAGCACTTTTGGAGGCCGAGGTGGCCAGATCATCTGAGATTTAAGACCAGCCTGGCCAATGTGGCAAAAACCCCATCTCTACAAAAATACAAAATTTATCTGGGCATGATGGCAAGTGCCTGTTGTCCCAGCTACTGAGCCCAGGTGGAGGTTGCAGTGAGCCAAGATCGTCCCATCACAATCCAGCCTGGGTGATAGAGGAAGACTCCTCCCCTCTGCCAAAAACAAAAGACAAGAAAACCAAACACTTTCCTGAAAACCTTTAGTTCCATTGCAGGTGCTTTACCAATAACAAAACCTGTAGAACAAACCACAGGTTTTGTCACTGGTAAAGTTTGCTCAGTAAGCATGGTTAGGATGGGATATATAAAGTTTAAGATACTAGATGCTGACCATCAAGTGTCACCTGGAGGGTAAAGAATGAAACTTTTGAAATAAGACCCTTTACGAAAGCATCAAAAACCAAATACCTCAATAAAAAACCAACAAATAGAAATGCAAGACCTATAGTCAGAAGGTTGTAAACCATGATTGAGAAAAATCAAGAAAAATATACACAGAGGGATACACTGAGTTCAAGAGTCAGAGGCTCATTATTGTAAAAATGTCATTTTTCCCAAAATGGTCTTCAGATTGTACACAAAATGAATATTTAAATCCAAGCTTTTTTTTTTTTCCTTTGCCGAAATGGACAAACTGGGCTTCTGTTTCCAGTATGGTGGAGTAAACACCTATTGAACTAACCTTCCCAAAGGTAGTGCTATAAACTCTGGGCAAAATACAGAACAACACTTACCTGAAGTCACCAGAGCGTGAACACAGCAGGCACATTCTGCAGGTGTCAACACTTGGAAGAAGAAAACGGTACCAGGTAAGTTGCCTGTTTTCACAGCTTTTGGACTAAGGTCGGGTAACAGTCCATGCCATGCAGGGCAAATAAAACTCCAGTAAAAAGCCATATGTCTTTTTGGCTGCAAAAGCTAGAAGACAAGTATGATGGTTAATACTGAGTGTCAACTTGATGGGGTTGAAGGATGCAAAGTACTATTCCTGGGTGTGTCTGTGAGGGTGCTGCCAAAGGAGAGTCAGTGGTCTGGGAAAGGCAGACCCACCCTCAATGTGGTGGGCACCATCTCATCAGCTGCCAGCTCGGCTAGAACAAAGCAGACAGAAGAAGGAGGAATGAACAGTCTGGCGGAGTCTCTTGGCCTTCATCTTTCTCCCTAGCTGGATGCTTCCTGCCCTCAGGCATCAGACTCCAAGTTCTTTGGCTGTTGGACTCTTGGACTTCAGTGGTTTGCCAAGGGCTCTCAGGCTTTCACCTGTTGACTTCTCTACTTTTGAGGTTCTGGGACTTGGTCTCATCCAATACTGACTGACTTCCTTGCTCCCCAGCTTGCAGAGCACCTCTCGTGGGACTTTACCTTGTGATTGTGTGAATCAATTCTCCTTAATAAACTCCCTTTCATATATACATCTATCCTGTTAGTTCTGTCCTTCTGGAGAACCCTGATGATACAGTAAATTGCTACCAGAAGTGAGGTGATCAGCCAGCTACTTGGTGGCAGGTTGACTATATTGGAACTCTTCCACCATGAAAAGGGCTGTGGTTTGTCCTTACCGGTATAGACACTTACTCAGGATATGGGTTTGCCTATCCTGCAGGCAGTGCTTCTGCCAAGAGTACCATCTGTAGACTCACAGAATACCTTATCCACCATCATGGTATTCCGTACAGCAGTGCCTCTTACCAAAGCACTCACTTTACAGCTGAAGAAGGGCAGGAGAGGACTCGTGCTCGCAGAATTCACTGGTCTTACCTGTTCCCCCTCATCCCGAAGTAGCTGGATTGATAGAACAGTGGAATGGCCTTATGAAGTCACAATCATGGCGGCAACTAGGTGGGAATACTTTGCAAGACTAGGGCAGAGTTCTCCAGAAGGCCCTGAATGCCCTGAATCAGCATCCAATATATGGTACTGTTTCTTCCATAGCCGGGATTCACAGGTCCAGAAATCACGGGGTGGAAGTAGCAGTGGCACCACTCACCATCACCCCTAGTGACCCGCTAGCAAAATTTTTTCTAGTTGGACTAATCACAGACTCTTGAAAGTGTGGGAGCATCCCAGAAAGGAGAGAGCTGCAGATCCAAATTCTGTTGATAGTCTTTGTCTGAATCTCTAGTTGAGCACTGAACCACATGTATGGGGCAGACTCCAAGCAGCTCAACCTAGAATAAAACAACGTAAATGAAATTTGAGCCACTGTCCAGGGGACTGGATTTGCAGTCTCAGTTCCATCAAGTCAATTGCCTACTACACCACACACACACACACACACACACACACACACACACACACACACACATCAATGCTCTACTCCAAACTGTCACAATGTTCGAATACAATTCAAAATTACTGAATATAAAAAAAAGAAAATTGTTATTCATTTTCCATTCTACTGGAAACTGACCCCTGATAGGACCTAGATTGATGAATTAACAAACAAGGATTTTAATGCAACTATTATAATTGCTGCTGTAAAGAAAATACGCTTTTCTTGAGACACAGTCTTGCTCTGTTGCCCAGGCTGGAGTACAGTGAGACCATCTTAGCTCACTGCAGGCTTTGCCTCCCAGACTTAAGAGATCTTCCCACCTCAGCCTCCCAAGTAGCTGGGACTTCAGGTTTGCATCACCACACCTGGCTAATTTTTTTTTTTTTTTTTTTTTTTTGGTACAGATGGAGTTTTACCATGTTGCCCAGACTGGTCTTGAATTCCTGAGCTCAAGTGATCACCCATCTCTGCCTCTGAAAGTGCTGGGATTATAGCTATGCGCCACTGTACCCAGCTGAAAATACACTGTTAACAAGATTTTTAAATCGCAACAGATAATTAGAAACTTTTTTTTTTTTTGAGACAGAGTCTTACTTTGCTGCCCAGGCTGTAGTGCAGTGGCACAATCATGGCTGACTGCAGCCTTGACCTCCCAGCTATGATGATTCTCCCCACTCCTCCTCCCTAGTAACTGGGACTACAGACTCATGCCAGCATTCCCAGCTAACTTTTTTGTATTTTTTGTAGAGTTGAGGATTTGCCATGTTGCCCAGGCTGGCCTTGAACTCCTAGCCTCAAGCAATCCTCTTGCCTCAGCCTCCCAAAGTACTGGAGTTAGAGGAGTGAGCCACCATGCCTGGCCTATAGCTATACTTTTTAAAAGGAAATTTGAGAACTGAAAATTAGAATATCTTAAATGTAAAGTTAACTGAGTGAACCTACAGGAAAGTGGAGATGACGATTCACTCCGTTAAATTGAAGATATACCAATAGAATTGATCCAATCTGAAAAAGAAAGGCTGAGGGGAAACAAGAAGAGCCTCGCCACCTGTGAAACAATATCGAACAGCCCATAAGGCCGGGCGTGGTGGCTCACACCTGTAATCCCAGCACTTTGGGAGGCCAAGGCAAGCGGATCACAAGGTCAGGATTTCGAGATTAGCCTGACCAACATGGTGAAACCCTTCTCTACTAAAAATACAAAAAAATTAGCCAGGTATGGTGGTGCACACCTGTAATCCCAGCTGCTGGGGAGGCTGAGGCAGGAGAATCTCTTGAACCCGGGAGGCGGAGGTTGTAGTTGAAATTACAAAAAGATAGAAGAAATGAGGCAGGAAAAAGTGTTTGAAGAAATACTGCCTGGAGTTTCTGTATTAATAAGAGACAGATTTACATATTTAAGAAGTTCCATTATCCCCAGCTGGGATAAACTCAAACAAAACCATGTGTAGGTACATGATAGTCAAGTTGCTGGAAAGCAAAACTAAAAAGAAAATTTCTAAAAGTAGCTGTAGAAAAACACATTTCAAGGTCAGGCACAGGACTCATGCCTGTAATCCCAGCACTTTGGGAGGCCGAGGTGGGCGGGTCACTTGAGACCAGGAGTTCGAGACCAGCCTGGCCAACATGGCAAAACCCCATCTCTACAAAAATACAAAAATTAGCTGGGCATGGTGGTGCACACCTGTAGTCCCAGCTGCTTGGGAGGCTGAGAGGCAGGAGAATCACTTGAACCTGGGAGGCAGGTTGTAGTGAGCTAAGATTATGCCACTGCACTCCAGCTTGAGCAACACAGTGAAACTCTGTCTAGAAAAACAAAAAAGCAAAAAACAAAACCATTTCAGGCAGAGGAACAATGAAATTAAAATTGATGCCTTCTCATCCAAAACTATAGAAACCGGAAGAGAGTGGAAGAACATCTTTAAAGTATTGAGGTGGCCAGGCACAGTGGCTCACGCCTGTAATCCCAACACTTTGGGAGACCAAGATGGGTGGATCATAGGTCAGGAGTTCAAGACCAGCCTGGCCAACATGGTGAAACCCCGTCTCTACTAAAAATACAAAAATTAGCTGGGCGTGGTGGCATACACCTGTAATCCCAGGTACTCGGGAGGCTGAGGCAGGAGAATTGCTTGAGCCAGGACACAGGAGGTGGAGGTTGCAGTGAGCCGAGATCACGCCACTGCACTTCAGCCTGGGCTACAGAGCAAGACTCCGTCTCAAAAAAAAAAGTATTGAAGTAAAACCTTTCAACCCATTTGTAGACTGTCAAACTATCTTTCAAGAATGAGGATAAAGACATTTTCATATAAAAGAAAATTAAGAGAATTCGTCACCACCAGACCTGTATTATAAGAACTGCTGAAGAAATTTTTTAGGCTGAAGGAAAATAATCCCAGTTGGAAATTTGATCATCAGGAAAGAATAAAAGCATCAAAAATGGAAAATAGTAGCATAATTTTTTAAAAAACATTCCTCAATTTATTTAAAATATCTGTATAAAGAAAAAAATTATAACGTTGAACTGTGAGGTTTTGATTCTATGAAGATGGAATACACACAGCTGTAACAAGAAATGAACCTCTGATATGGGAAGGTTTCTATATTTTATATGAAGTGGTACAATATTAAAGAAGACTATTATAAATTAAGAATGTGTATTATAAGCTCCAGAGCAACCACTAGAAAAATAACACAGAGGTATAGATAAAAATCCAATAAATAAACTAAAATATAATGCTAAAAGTTTTTGAATAATCCCCAAAAAGCAGGAAAGGAGAAAATTTTAGAAGGAATGAACATAATACAAATAGTAAAATGATAGACCTAAATCTCACCAAACAATCATCATATTAGTTATTTTGTTTGTTTTTGGTTTTTGAGATGGAGTCTCACTCTATTGCACAGGCTAGCGTGCCACGGCATGATCTTGGCTCACTGCAACCTCTGCCTCCCAGGTTCAAGTGATTCTCCTTTCTCAGCTTCCCGAGTAGCTGGGATTACAGGCACACACCATTAGGCCAAGTTAATTTTTATATTTTTAGTAAAGACAGGGTTCCACCATGTTGTCCAGGCTGGTCTCGAACTTCTGACCTCAGGTGATCTTCCGAGGTTATCCACCCACCTCAGCTTCTCAAAGTGCTGGGATTACAGGCAAGAGTCACCGTGCCAGGCCTTAATTATCATATTAGATTTTAATGCATTAAGCACATCAATTAAAAGGATAGAAAGACAAGACTACTATACAGCTTTCGAAAGAGATGCTTTAAGAAAGAAATGCAAACAGTAAGCCTAACAAGGCTACATGGCTATGTTAACATCAAATAAAATAAACTTCGACACAAAGAGCCTTCTCAGAGATAAAAAGAGACACTGCATAATGATAAAATGGTTGACTCATAAGAAGAAAGAAATCATAAATTGATATGTGCCTCAAAACAGTTTCAAGGCCAGGCATGGTGGCTCAGGCCTGTAATCTAAGTGCTTTGGGAGGCTAAGGTGGAAGGGCCACTTGAGGCCAGGAGTTTGAGACCAGCCCGGGCAACACAGTGAGACCCCCATCTCTACAAAAAAAAAATTAAAAATTAGCTGGGCATGATGGCACACACTTGTAGTCCTAGCTACTTGGGAGGCTGAGGTGGGAGGATCACTTGATCCCAGGAGTGTGAGGTTAGAGTAAACTATAATTGTTCAATTGTTCATGACTTCTCATCAGAAACTATGGGAGAGGGTGGAACAACATCTTTAAAATATTGGAATAAAGCTTTCCAATTCATTTGTAGATGGTCAGACTACGGGCAAAACTTTTAGAACAAAACATGTATATAATCTTAGGGCAAAAATTTTCTCAAAAGTTAGCACAAAAAGTGCTAAACCTGGCCAGGCACTGTGGCTCATGCCAGTAATTCTAGCTCTTTGGGAGGCTGAGATGGGAGGATCACTTGAGGCCAGGAGTTTGAGATCATCCTGGACAACATAGTGAGACTTCATCTCTACTAAAAACAAAAAATTAACCAGGCATGGTGGCAGACACTTGTAGTCCCAGCTACGCAGGAAGCTGAGATGGGAGGATCACTTGAGCCTAGGAG
This sequence comes from Cacajao melanocephalus, assembly GCA_963573385.1. Classification (NCBI taxonomy): domain Eukaryota; kingdom Metazoa; phylum Chordata; class Mammalia; order Primates; family Pitheciidae; genus Cacajao; species Cacajao melanocephalus. The sequence continues at coordinate 56,885 of CAUYLG010056554.1, forward strand.
CTCAAGGCTGCAGTGATGTATGATTGCACCACTGCACTCCAGCCTAGGCAACAGAGTGAGACCCTGTCCCATCCCTCCGAAAAAAGTGCTAAACCCTATAAAGGAAAAAAAATTGATAAATTGCGTGACATTAAGAACTTCTCATGGGCTGGGTACAGTGGTTCACATTGTAATCCCAGCACTTTAGGAAGCCAAGGCAGGCAGATCACTTGAGCTAAGGAGTTTGAGACCAGCCTGAGTGACATGGCGAAACCCTGTCTCTACAAATAGTACAAAAATTAGTTGGGCATTGTGCATGTGTCTGTGTCCTTGCTACTCAGGAGGCTGAGATGGGAGGATTGCTTGAGCCCAGAAGGTCGAGGCTGCAGTGAGCCATGATCATGCCACTGCACTCCAGCCTGAGTGACAAAGTGAGACCCTGTCTAAAAAAAAAAAAAAAGGGGGGGGGAAAAAAAGAACCTCTCATCGAAACCATTGCAAGAATGGAAAGGCAGCCAACAGAGTGATAGAAGATATATGCACTATACAAAACTGAGCAAAAGACTGGAACAGGCACTTCACAAAGAGGATGGCCAGATGGCCAGTAAGGTGCAAAAAGATGCTCAGCCTCTTTAATCATCAGAGGAATTTGAATTAAAACCACTGCAGACCCACCAGCACAGCCAAAATTAAAAGGACTGATAACACCTAGTGTTGGTGAGGAGAATTCACTGAGGAGACTGGAGTCAGTTCAGCCACTCTTGAAATTGCTTGGCCATTTCTACTAAAGTTGTATAATTGCACAGCATCTGGCTCAGCAACTCTACTCCATATGCACTCAAGAAATGAGTCCTGTGCCCCAAGAGCAGTGCCTGGACGTCCTAACAGCGTGATAATATTCAAAACTGGAGCAACCAAAATTTCCGTCAGCAGGAAAATGGAGAACTAAATGGAAATCTATTCATATAGCAGCATTAGATGGGTGTTGTGTTAGTCTAGTCTCACATTTCTATAAGGAAATACCCAAGACTGGGTAATTTTTAATTTTATTTTATTTTAGACAGAGTCTCACTCTTGTTGCCCAGGCTGGAATGCAGTGACACAATCTTAGCTCACTGCAACCTTTGCCTCCCAGGTTCAAGCGATTCTCCTGCCTCGGCCTCCTGAGTAGCTGGGATTACAGGTATGCACCCCCACGCCTACCTAATTTTTCTATTTTAGTAGAGACGGTTTCACCATGGTGGCCAGACTGGTCTCGAACTCCTGACCTCAAGTGATCTGCCCGCCTCAGCCTCCCAAAGTGCTGGGATTACAGGAGTGAGCCACCACGCCTGGCCAGCTGGGTAATTTATAAAGGAAAGAGGTTTAATTGACTCATTGTTCAGCATGGCTAGGGAGGCCTCAGGAAACTTACAATCATGGTAGAAGGCAAAAGTGAAGCAGGCACCTTCTTCACAGGGCAGCAGGACAGAATGAGTGCAAGCAGGGGAAATCTCAGATGCTTTTAAAACCATCAGATCTCAGCCAGGCATGGTGGCTCATGCCTGTAATCCCAGCACTTTGGGAGGCAGAGGTTGGCAGATCACGAGGTCAGGAGATCGAGACCAGCCTGGCCAACATGGTAAAACCTCGTCTGTACTAAAAATACCAAAAATTAGCTGGGCATAGTGGCAGGCACCTGTGATCCCAACCGCTCAGGAGGCTGAGACAGGAGAATCGCTTTAACCCCGGAAGCAGAGGTTGCAGTGAGCCGAGACAACGCCATTGCACTCCAGCCTGGGCAACGAGGGTGAAATTCCATCTCAAAAAAACAAAACAAAAACAAAAACCATCAGGGCTCGTGAGATTCACTCACTGTCACAAGAACAGCATGGGGAGAACCACCACCATGATCCAGTTACCTCCACTGGCCCCACTCTCGATACATGGGGATTACGGGAATTATAGGGATTACAATTCAAGATGAGATTTTGGGTGGGGCACAGCCAAACCATATCAGGGGTGTTTGGTTTGAGAGAATGTGTTGTGTGTCATTTTTTGGAATATGTTACACTTGAATGAAAGACAGGGAGGGAATGTTCAGCTCTTCTGGGCAGACTCAGCTTTCTAAGCTGGAAAACCTAAAACAAACCCCTTATTTTGTTTGAGAAGGAAACCAGAGCCCAGAGCTGGCAAGTGACTTGCCTAAGGCCACCAGGAAATGGTAGAATGTGGACCAAAACCCACGTTTCCTGAATTCCCAGCCAGCAGTCTACCATCAACATTTTAAACAATGGTAGTTAAGAATAAAAACATAAAATTTACCTTAAGAACCAGTTTTGAGTGTATAGTTGAGTACCACTAAGCATTTCACATTGTTGTGCAGCAGATCTCCAGTACTTGTTGATCTGGAAAAACAGAAACTCTACACCCCTTCACAGCTCCGTGTTTCACACTCCCCACAGGCCCTGCTAACCCCCATTCTATTGTCTGCTTCTGTCGATTTGAGTGCTTCAGGTAACTCATGTCGGTGGGCTCATACAGCACCCGCCTTCTTGTGCCTGGATTACTTCCCGGCATAGCAGCCTCACGGTTGCTCCTTGCTGTAGGGTGTGTCTGAATTTCCTTCCTTTTCAAGGGTGAGTAATATTCCGCTGCACATTTGGCTTCTCCATGTATCGATAGATGGACCCTTGGGTTGCATCCACCACTTGGCTATTGTACATAATGCCACGAGTGAGCAAACATTTCTTCGAGATCCTGCTTTCACTTCTTTTGGATATATATCCAGAAGTGGCCTCATCGATGTTCTGAAGTTATTTTAGACTTGTAACTTTTACTACTTCAAGCAAACTGTGAGGCTCTAGAGTCAGACGCCAGTGATCTAGGCGGGTACTGCTGAGTGTTTAATAAATATCTCCCTCAGGAGAAAAGGCCCCGAGGCGTAGCATCTGCCAATACCCATGGTGTAAATGCTCCCACCCTGGCTGGTTTCAAGCGGTCGGTGTGACGTCACTGGACATGGAGTTGGGAAGAGACGCAATAGCTGGTTCTTGTGAGCTGGACGTGGTGTATGTGCCACTCAAGTTACCCGCTTTTCCTTAACACTTGCCCCATGCGAAGGCACACACCTCAAGTGTGGAAAGGGATAATTCTTCTTCCACAGACACAGGAGGATGTGGCAGGAGACATGAGCCAGGACCAGCTCCAGAATGTACAGGGCCCCGAGCAAAATGAAAACGCGGGGCTCCAGGGAAGGTTGAATAGTGTCCCTGGAAAAGATACGCTCAGGGAGAGAGAATGAGGAGCTGGTGTTTACTGAGGACACAAAGAGTTCCTGGCACACATTTGTGATCCCAACTACCCAGCAGGTTGAGGGGAGGATCACTTGGGCCCAGGAGGTTGAGGCTACAGTGAGTGAGCTATGATCGTGCCACGGCACTCCAGCCTGGGCAACAGAGCAAGACCCTGTCTCTGAAGCAAAATTAAAAAGTTGGAAAGGTTCTCGAGCGGATGACAGTGAGGCCGTGATACCATTATGAATGCACTTAATGCTCCTGAACTGTACGCTCAGATTGGTTAAGACAGCGCCCCGAGTGCCTGTTTGAAAGGCCACTGTCAAAAAGGTGAAAGGTAAGTGCTGGCCAGGAGTGGAGAAAGGGAACCCTGTGCAGCGGTGGTGGGAATGCGAACCGGTACAGCCGCTTGGGAAAACAGAATGAAGGTTTTTCAGAAATCTAAAATTAGAACTATGGTATGACCCAGCAATCCCACTTCTGGGTATGTATCCAAAGGGATTGAAACCAGGAAGTGGAAGAGGTAGATGTCTGCACTCCACGCGGACTGCAGCGTTATTCTCAAAAGCCAAGGTATGCAAACAGCCCACGTGCCCGTCAGCGGGTGAACACACTTTCCATGTGCTGTGTCACTGCAGTGGAATGCTACTGAGCCTTCAAAAAGGCGGGCCTCTGATTTGCTAAAGCCTGGGTGAACCTGGAGGACTTTATGGCAAGTGAAATAACCAGGCACAGGGCAAAAAATACCACATGATGTCACTCATGTGGAATCAAAAAAGTCAGACTCATGGTGATGTTCATATGAGGGGTCAGGTTGACTGGACTGAGGGTTGCCTCGATCACTGGTGCATTGCTTCTGGGTGTCTGTGAGTCATTTCCAGGGGAGGCTGGCATGTGAGTGGACTGAGACAGACCCCCTTCAATGTGGGTGGGCACCATCCAGTTGTCTAGGGGCCGGTCGGGACAGACAGCAGAAGAGGGGGACTCCCTCTTGCTCTCTCTCTCTCTGTGTCTCTCTCTTTCTCCCTCTCCTTTCTCTCCTCTCTTTCTCTCCCTCTCTGTCTCCTTGTTTCTCTCTGTGTGTGTCTCTCTCCCCACTTCTCCCTCTCCGTCTCTCTCTCTTTCTCTCTCCCCCTCTTTCTCTCCTTCTCTCTCTCTCTCTCTTTCTTCCTCTCTCTCTCATCTCTCTCCCTCTTTCTCTCTCTCTCATCTCTCTCCCTCTCTCCCCCTTCCAGATCGGGACACCTTTCCTCTGCCTGCCCTTGGACATCAGAGTCCTTTGGCTTTTGTATCTGGGACTTGCACTGGGGCCTCACAGGGCTCCTGGGTCCTTGGCCTCCGACTGGCGACTGCACCTTCCCTGCTTCCAAGGCCCTGGGCTTGGACTAAACCCCGCTGGCCTCCTGGGTTCTCCAGCTTGCAGACTCTGTGGCCTCTACGAGACAATTCCTTTATCAAACCCCTCGCCTCTCCACGGCGCTGTCTCTCTGGAGAACCCTGGCTGAAGCACTTGTGGAAGCAGAGAAGAGAATGGTGGGCACCAGAGGGCAGGCAGGAAAGGGAGGCCCACTCAGAGGACACGAAGCCACCGCTGGACAGCAGTGGGTTCTGCTGGTCTTGGCACAGGCAACGCGGCAACTCAAGTGAGCAATGACACACTCAGATTCCGGACCTGCTAGAAAGTGGGTTTAGCATTTTCCTACCACAAAGACATGGTAAGTTCATGAGGCAATGAATGTAGGAATTAGCCCGATTTGATCATCCGCCATGTATACCTGTCTGAAAACACGTGACACCCCATAAATACATACAAGTATTTGTCAATTTAAAAAAATCTTTGAAAACATGGTTAAGATGATAGATTTTATGTTACATGTATTTCACCATAACCTCATATCCACAAAAATTACCAATATTAGCCGGGCATGGTGGCACCTGCCTGTGGTCCCAGCTGCTTGGAAGGATGAGATAGAAGAATCACTTGAGTGCAGGGAGGTTGAGGCTGCAGTGAGTTGAGATCATATCACTGCACTCCAGCCTGGGTGACAGAGTGAGACTCTGTCTCAAAGAAAATACTAAAAATTAAGAAATTAAAGTGGTCAAATTTACAGAAACAGAAAGTAAAATGTGATTACCAGGGATGGGGGAGAGGGGAAAGTGGGGAGTTGTTTTTTAATGGACATAAAGCTATAGTTTTGCAAGATTGTCTATCTATAAAGATATAAAGATATTGATATAGATACGGGTATCTCCAAGTCCTAACAGCATGGTCCCTGAGGATGTGGCCTTATTTGGAAATAGGGTCTCTAGATGTAATTAAGGATGTTGAGATAAGATCATCCCGGACTTAGAGTGGGCCCTAAATCCAGTGGCTGAGTCCTTATGAGAGGAGGTTAGGGGAGATTTGACACAGAAAGACACAGCGGGAGCATCATGCAGGTGGGGCAGGGGCAGATGCTGCTGCTGCCAGCCAAGATGCGCCCAGGGTGGCCAAGGCACTGGACGCTGGGAGAGCCTGGACTGGATTTTCCTCGGAGCCTCCAGAAGGAGCCGACACCCTGATCTTGGACGTCAGCCTCCAGAACGGTGAGAGATGAGTCTGCTGTTTAAGCCACCAGCTTGTGGTGATTTGTCACAACAGCCCCAGGTCATGCCGCAGGCTCCTTGTTCAAATATCACAGAGGATTTCAAGGCGGAGGCAGCAGACACAGAGCGTGGACCCTTCCTAGATGGGACCTGGCGACGGAGGGGCTGAGTCCGGAGGCCGGCCAGCACCCCTGTGTTGGACTTGAGTCAACCCGCAGAATTCTAAGGGTCTCTAGAGACGTGTGCAGGTTCAAAGGAGAGAGGGAAGCCTGGACTGAGGGTGACTGAGGAACTGCACAGAGGGACACGTTGGGGCAGAGCTGGGCTGAAGAGGAGATGCCCTCCCTGCCTGTTCCCCACATGGAGGTTGGATGTTTTTCTTCCACCCTATGCACATGTCACTTTTTCAATGATTTTAAAACCTCATTGAAACAGCTTTGTTCCCTGTGGAGGAGTCTTTGGACCAGGAGGGGTGGCCATTGGAAGTTCCCATGTTGGATGATGTTTTGGTGTTTTACCAGGAAAAGATGGTCTTGTGTGATTTATGTCATGGAAATGATGTAAAATGAAAAGCCAGGCCGGGCACACTGGCTCATGCCTGTGATCCCAGCACTTTGGGAGGCCAAGGCAGTTGGTCATCTGAGGTCAGGAGTTTGAGAACAGCCTGGCCAACATGGTGAAACCCCATCTCCACTAAAAATACAAAAAATTAGCCGGACATGGTGGCACATGCTTGTAATTCCAGCTACTCAGGAGGCTGAGGCAGGAGGAGAATCATTTGAACCCAAAAGGCACTCACGCTCCTGTACACTCACCTGCACATGCACTCACACACACTCCTGTACACTCACCTGCACATGCACTCACATGTGCTCCTGTACCCTCACCACACACTCACACACGTTCCTGTACACTCACTTGCACTCCTGTATACTCAGTTGCACCCACACACGCTTCTGTGTATGACTGTGACTGTATATATGAGCTATATGTACATGTGTGTATACACACACACACACACACACACACACAGATACAGTCCTGCACCACATAATGATGTTTGGGGCAACAACAGACTGCATATGTAATAGTTGTCCCATAAGATTCCAGTGGAGCTGAGAAATTCCTTTTTCCAAGTGATGTCATAGCTGTCCCAGCACAATGCATAACTCACGCTTGCAGTGACGTGGCTGTAAGCAAACCTGCTGACTCTTGTTTGTGCTGCTGTGGCTGTAAACAAATCCCAGCACATATAATTATACACAGTACATAATTCTTGGTCATGATAAAAAATGACTATGTTACTGGTTTATATATTTACTATGCCATACTTTTTATTGTTTTGTTTTATTTTATTTATTTATTTTTAGACAGAATCTCAGTCTGTCGCCCAGGCTGGAAAGCAGTGGTGCAATCTTGGCACAGTGCAATCTCCGTCTCCCAGGTTCAACGATTATCCTGCCTCAGCCTCCCAAGTGGCTGGGATTACAGACGCACGCCACCACGCCTGGCTAATTTTTGTATTTTTAGTAGAGATGGGGTTTCGCCATGTTGGCCAGGCTGGTCTCAACCACCTGACCTCAAGTGATCCACCTGCCTCGGCCTCCCAGAGTGCTAGGATTACAGGCATGAGCTACTGTGCCAGCCTATTTTATTTTTGGGACAGGGTTTTGCTCTGTCACCCAGGCTTGAGTGCAGTGGTGTGATCATAGCTCACTGCAGCCTCAAACTCCTGGGTTCAAGAGATCCTCCTGCCTCAGCCTCCCAAGTAGCTGGGACTACAGGTGCATGCCACCATGCCTGGCTGATTTTTAAAAATTTTTCTCTTTCAGAGACAGGGTTTCACTATGTCACCCAGGCTGATCTCAAACTCCTGGGCTCAAGCCATCCTCCCACCTTGTCCTCCTAAAGTGCTGAAATTACAGGTGTGAGCCACTGCATCTAGCCTTCATTGTTATTTTAGAGTACACTCCTCTACTTATTAAAAAAAGAAAAAGTGAACTGTAAAGCAGTGAGGCAGGTCCTTCAGGAAGTATCCAGAAGGCAGCACCATTCTCATGGGAGAGGACGGCTCCGGGCGTGTTACTGCCTCTTCAAGTGGGCAGGATGTGGAGGGGAGACAGTGGTGGAGATAATCCTAGCCTGTGTAGGTCTAGGCTCATGCGTGCGCTTGTGTCTTAGTTTTTAACAAGCAAGTCTTTTTTTTAATTGTATAGAAAGATTTACTGAAATGTATCAATGACAAACAGACACAAAACTCAAAATCTGGCTCTTCTGAGAGGCAGGAGAAAAACTGGGGCAGATATTTAATACAGATGACACACGGGTTCAGAAATTACACCAGAAACTCTAAAGTAACCAGAAGAGGGGCACGGAAGCAAACCGGAATGTTCACTAGGAATTTGCAGTCATGCTAGATTTCCACTAGGTAAGAAAACACAATTTTGCGTTCGTTTTTCCGCGCTCAGGTGTTTGAAAAGAAAAGCCAGCCAACATGCAGCAATGCCTACCACACGTAGGTCTGAAAAACGTTCTAAGCACAGAAGTACATGCAGAGGAATTCACTCATCATTTTTGTAAAACAAAGCATTTTAATGTTTTGCAGAACAAGATGGGATAGTTTTTTCTTTCTTTTAAGGAAGTTGAAGTTTGAGGGTTTCTTTCTTCTCTTCTGATCATAATTACCAAGTCATTTTCCTCGTGACTTACAAGCCTGCCATTTTCAGCTCTCTGGCTCATGAGCTCTCAGGAGTAACACCAGAGTCCTCTTTGTAGAGTGGAGCCCAGCACCATGTGAAGGGGAAAAGGGATGGGAGACGGGGAATGTCCCCAAACCAGCGCCAAAATATGCCTTTCGATTGCTATTTACAAACCAGGGCATTGGATGCCTCTAGCAGGCTCGAGAAAAACAGGTATCCCATGAACCAAAGCAAAAAATACAGCTGGTGCTCAGCCTCTCCTGGGCATTGAGTAACGAAACCAAGACCAGCATAGCTTTCCACTCAACCCAAGAGACTTGGGAAATACCGGGAACCCTGGGAGAACTCCAAACCATTCTCTCTGAGAGTCAGAACAAATGCTCACTTAGTGTGCACTTAGCTATCACATTTACAGGGACAAAAACTGGACACAAAGAAAAAATAGGGGGACAAAATAAAGAGTGGCAGTAAAAACAGTATTTCAGGCCAGTGCGGTGGCTCACGCCTGTAATCCCAGCACTTTGGGAGGCTGAGGTGGGCAGATCACGAGGTCAAGAGATTGAGATCATCCTGGCCAACAAGGCGAAACCCTGTCTCTACTAAAAATGCAAAAATTAGCCGGGCATGATGGCACGCACCTGTAGTCCCAGCTACTCGGGAGGCTGAGGCAGAAGAATCACTTGAACCCAGGAGGCAGAGGTTGCAGTGAGCCGAGATCACGCCACTGCACTCCAGCCTGGGCAAGAAGAGCGAAACTCGGTCTCAAACAAAAAAAAAAAAAAAAAAAGAATTCAGTAAATTCATCTGTGAGGCTTTCAAGTTTGCCTTCATTTGACCAACTGTCATTCAGGACAAGGTCTTTGGCACCGGAGGACGTCCTGTTCTGCAGCCCTAAGTGAACCCATCTGCCCAGCTCCATCTCCTGCCCTTTCTCTGCAGAGGCTCCCACGCTGTCAGAATAAACCCTGAACCCACAGCCACGCGTTTTAGGACTTTAAAGGCTCATCCAGCTCTGCTTGGTTTCACAAGCAAGTTTTAAAAGCACAAAAAACAAAATAAAAGGTTTTAAAAATCGAAAAGAGTTTATAAAATAAAAATATAAAGAAAAATATTTTTATACAGCTTTACAATGTGTTTGTGTTTTAAGCTGTTAATACAAAAGAATCAAAAAAATTTTTTAAACCTTATAAAGTAAAAAAGTTATGGTAAGCTAAGGTTAATTTATTATTGAGGAAAGAATATATAGATATATATTCACACACATTATATATATTTTTGGAGACAGCATCTCACTCTGTCACCCAGGCTGGAGCACAGCGGCACTATCATAGCTCACTGCAGCCTCCAACTCCTGGGCTCAAGTCATTCTCCCACCTCAGCCTCCCAGGCAGCTGGGACTATAGGCATGTACCACCATGCCCAGCTGATATTTTTGTTTTTTATTTTTAGTAGAGACAAGGTCTCACAATGTTGCCCAGGCTGGTCTCAAATTCCTGAGCTCAGGTGATTCTCCTTCCTCAACCTCCCAAAGTGCTAGGAGTACAGACGTGAGCCACTGCACCTGGCCAAAAAAAAAAAAAAAAAACAAAAAACCACCTTTCATAAAGTTAGTGTAGCCTAAGAGTGTGGCATTTATAAAGCCAACAGTGGTTGCAGTAATGTCCTAGGTCTTCACATGCACTCACTGACTCACCCAGAGCAACACCCAGTCCTACAAGCTCTTTCCATGGTAAGTGCCCTACACAGGGGTCCTTTTTATCTTTGTACCACATTTTTATTTTAACTTTTCTTTTCTTTTCTTTTCTTTTTCTTTTGAGATGGAGTTTCACTCTTGTTGCCCAGGATGGAGTTGTGATCTTGGCTCACTGCAACCTCTACCTCCTGGGTTCAAGTAATTCTCATGCCTCAGCCTCCCAAGTAGCTGGAATTACAGGCATGCGCCACCACACCTGGCCAATTTTGTATTTTTAGTAGAGACGGGGTTTCACCATGTTGGTCAGGCTGGTCTCGAACTCCTGACCTTAGGTGATCTACCCACCTCTTCCTCTCAAAGTGCTCAGATTATAGGTGTAAGCCACCGCCCAGCATTTTTTTTTTTTGAGACGGAGCCTCGCTCTGTCACCCAGACTGAACTGCAGTGGTGTAATCTCAGCTGACTGCAATCTCTGTCTCCCGGGTTCAAGCAATTCTCCCACCTCAGCCTCCCAAGTAGCTGGGATTACAGGTGTGTACCACCACCCCCGGCTAATTTTTGTATTTTTAGTAGAGACTGGGTTTCAACATATTGGCCAGGCTGGTCTTGAACTCCTGACCTCATGTCATCCACCTGCCTTGGCCTCCCAAAGTGCTGGGATTACAAGTGTGAGCCACTGCGCCCACTTTAACTTTAACTTTTCTGTGTTTAGATGTGTCTAAATATAGAAATATGTATTGCAATCTTAGTCCATTTTCTGTTGCTTACAAGAGAATACCTGAAACTGAGTAGTTTATAAAGAAAAGATATTTCTTTATTACGGTTCTAGAGGTCGGAGGTTCTAGGTCGAGGGCCACCTCTGGTGAGGGTCTTTTTGCTGGTGGGGACCCTGCAGAATTCTGAGGAGGTGCCGGCATCACATGGTGAAGGGCTGAGCCTGCTGGCTCAGGTCTCTTCTTATTGCCAAGCCACCAGTCCCATTCCTGTGACAACCCAGTAATACGCTAACACCAATTCATGAATGAATGAATCCATTCTGAGGGCACAGTCCCCATGACTCAATCACCTTTCAAAGGCCACACCACTCAATATGACCACCCTGGGTTCAAGTTTCTACGTGGGTTTGGAGGGGACAAGCTTTGGAACCATAGCACTTGCCTGGAGTGCTCGATGTAGTAAGATGCTGGCTGCGCAGGCTTTTAGGCTCGGAGCAATCGGTTCTACCCTACAGCTTCTGTGTGTCATAGGTTCTGCTGCCTAGGTTTGTGTAAGTACACTCCATGAAGCTAGCACAGGGACAAAGTTGCCTAACGACACGTTCCTCAGGGCATACCCCCATCATTAAGTGGCACATGATCGTATAAGTATATACCTCTTATTGGCACTGTGTCGCTGGAAAACCCTGATTAATACAGAAGATGGTACCAAGCAATAGCGTGCCACTGTCACAAACACCTAAAATTGTGGAAGCAGCATTGGAACTGGGTAAGGGGATAGAGGCTGGGAGAGTTGTGAAGTGCAGGCCTGAAGAGGCCAAGATCGTCATGAAGGGATTTTAATGGTGATTCTGGTGAGGGCTCAGAAATGAAAGAGGAGGCCAGACAGAAAGCCTCTGTCTTCATAGCGAAAATGCAATCAATGACCAGATCGTTGGGAGAAATGTGGACAGTAGGCCATTCTCATGAGGTCTCAGACAGAAATGAGGAACGTGTTATTGGTCAACGGAGAAAAGATGATTCTTATGATAAAGAGGCAGAGAACGCGGCCGAATCGTGCTCATGTTCTAGTGTTTCTGAAAAGGTAGAGAACTTGCCAGTGATGAAATTAGATTTTAGTTGAGGAGCTTGCTGAGCGGTGCTGAAGGAGTGGCTCGGCGGCTCCTGACGGCTTCCAACAAAACATGAGAAGAGAGACAAGACTGATGAGGGAATTCCTAAGCAAAAAGGAACTGGAACTTCAAGACTGGAAAATGGTCAGCCTACCCGTATTGCAACAGATGAGAGAGAGTATTTGACAAAGAAGACTGAGGGTGTGGTCAGCCAGCCAGTGGAGAGGAGACTCGTGTGGGTGTGGTGGACCTTGGACTATATCAGCCGCCCTAGTGGGAACACTGCCGCTGAAACTGAAGGGGAAGGAGATGGCAGGAATGAAGGAGCATTGGACTTCTTGGATTTTAGGAGCTCATCGCAGCTGCCCCCTTGGTTTCAAAAGGGGGATCATCACCTCACTTTCAGCAGCCAGATGCCCTTTGCCCAAAGCCATAGGGGCCTGCCCCTGCCTGGCAGAGCTGTGTGGGTGGGATTGCACGGAAGAGCATGGAGCTAAAGAGGACAATTTTGGCTTGGAGATTTCTTTGGAGTTTTCCAAGTCCAGGTTTCAACTTGCTTGGATCCATCGCTTCCTTCTTCCCTATTTCACTTTATCAGGATGGAGATGTCTATCCAATGACTGTCCCACCATTTTTGTTTGTTTTTGAAACAGAGTCTTGCTCTGTCACCCAGGCTGAAGTGCAATGGCATGATCTTGGCTCACTGCAACCTCCGCCTCCCGGGTTCAAGCAATTCTCCTGTCTCAGCCTCCCGAGTAGCTGGGATTACTGGCCTGCGCCACCACACCCAGCTAATTTTTGTATTTTTAGTAGAGATGAGTTTTCACCATGTTGGCCAGGCTGGTGTCAAACTCCTGACCTCAAGTGATCCTCCCGCCTCAGCCTCCCAAAGTGCTGGGATTACAGGCGTGAGCCACCTTGCCCCATCCCCGTTACTGTATTTTGGAAGCACATAATTGTTTAGTTGTAAGGGCTTGTGGCTGGAGGGGAACTTTGCCTTGTATGAATTGTTCCCTGAGTCTCGCCCATATCTGATTCAGATGATATTTAGATGAGACTTGGACTTCACACCTTAGATCCTGGATCAAGCCTCAGGCATTCAAAGCTGCTAGGATAGAATGAATGTATTTTGCATGGGAAGAATAAATAAGTTTGGGGAGGTTGGGATGGAATGTTTTTGTGTCCCCACAATTCATATATTGAAGTCTGATCCCCAGTGTGATGGTATCTGGAGGTGGGGCCTTTGAGAGGTGACCAGGATCCGCTGAGGCCGAGAGGGGCCAGTGCCCTCTACTCTCTCCCATGTGAGGGCACACTGAGAAGCCAAGAAGGGCACAAGCTGGAAGAGGGCCCCCAGAAGAACCAGCCATGCTGGCACCCGGATCTCCAACTTCCAGCCTCCAGAATTGTAAGAAGTCAATTCCTGTTGTTTATAAGCCACCCAGCCTACAGCACTTCGTTATGGCAGCCCATAGAGCTGCCCTATGGCAGACCAAGGCAGTTGAGCCGAGCCAAGTCTCTTATCAGGGGAAGCCACTGAGAACGCTTCCTGGGAGTCAGCATGTTGGCTCTCTTCTACCCCTTGGGCTGGGTGCTGGGTGCTTGGGTGTGCACCTCTAATTTTTTTAGTTGCATGTGTGATATATACATTCTTTTATACACACTCTGATATATGTACTCCTTTAATATTATTATTTTTTGAGACGGAGTTTCACTTTTGTCACATGGGCTGGAGTGCAATGCCATGATCTTGGCTCACTGCAAACTCCACCTCCCGGGTTCAAGTGGTACTCCTACTTCAGCCTCCCGAGTAGCTGGGATTACAGGCACTCACCACTATGCCTCCCAATTTTCATATTTTTAGTAGAAACGGGGTTTCACCATGTTGGTCAGGCTGGTCTCAAACGCCTGGCTTCAAGTGATCTGCCCGCCTCGGCCTCCCAATGTGCTGGGATTACAGGCATGAGTCCCCGCGACCAGCTTGCACTCTTTTAATATTAAAAACATTTAATACTAAACAGTAAAGCAGATGCTCATAAGCACACACTTGCATGTGTGCCTGCACCTGCGCAGGTGTGCACACAGGTGTGCCCGGCCTCTCTCAGGAGCTCCACCAGCAGGTGTCAGTGGGACCCAGCCTCCTGCATATTCTGCAAAGATCATTCAGACGATTCTCACAGCCCCTGAGATTGAGACCTCCTGCTCTATGATGAAAGGTGCTTGTGCTCTCAAATCTTTTCCCTCAGGTTTCCCAAAATAGGGGATAACTGAAACACATCATTTGCTCTTTTCATGAGAAGCCAAAGTGAGTAATGTGCTGTACAAGGCTAGAAGTCATGAAGAAGCTGATGAGTCTAATCTCATACATGCAAACCTTTCCCACATTCATGTCAATGTGAATTGTAATGTTCATATTTTATCAAATGGGCTGGGGGGTTCAGAAACAGTTTGCAAAATGAAGGTCCTGCCTCCATAATCCAGGCACAATTTTTTTTTTCAGCTTAAAAACCAGGAAAGCCAGAAGCAGTGGTTCATGCCTGTAATCCCAGCACTTTTGGGAGGCCAAAGCAGGTGGATCACCTGAGGTCAGGAGTTCGAAACCAGCCTGGCCAATATGGTGAAACCATTTCTATTAAAAATTAGCCAGGCGTGGTGGTAGCCACCTATAATCCCACTACTTGGGAGGCTGAGGCAGGAGAATCGCTTGAACCTGAGAGGCAGAGGTTGTGGTGAGCTGAGATTGTGCCATTGCACTCCAGCCTGGGCGACACAGCAAAACTCTGTCTCTAAATAAATAAATAAATAAATAACAAAAACAAAAGAGAGGGAAGCCAGAAGCGGTGGCTCATGCCTATGATCCCAGCACTTTGGGAGGCTGAGGAAAGAACCACTTGAGGCCATGAGTTCTCAACATAGTGAGACCCCTGTCTTTACACAAATTTTTTTAAAAAATTATCCAGGCATGGTGGTACGTGCCTGTAGTCCCAGCTACTCAGGAGGGTGAAGTGGGAGGATCACTGGTGGCCAAGTTCAAGACCAGCCTGGGCAACATAGCAGACACCATCTCTACAAAACAATTAAAAATGCACCTGTTGTCTCAGCTGCGAGGGAGGCTGAGGCAGAAGGATTGCTTGAGCCCAGGAGGTGGAGGCTGCAGTGAGCTGTGACTGCACCACTGCATTGTACCCTAGGGGACAGAGCAAGACACTGTCTCAAAAAAGACAGAAAGCAAAAACCAGCAAGAAAGCCACTCCCTGGAGCAGATGAGAGCTGGGATCTGCTCATCAGGAGCCCTGGAGTGGATGAGAGCCGGGATCTGCTCATCAGGTGCCCTGGAGCGGATGAGAGCCGGGATCTGCTCCTCAGGAGCCCTGGAGCGGATGAGAGCCAGGATCTGCTCCTCAGGAGCCCTGGAGCGGATGAGAGCCGGGATCTGCTCCTCAGGAGCCCTGGAGCGGATGAGAGCCGGGATCTGCTCATCAGAAGCCTGTTGCCGGGCCTCCGTCCTGGGCTTGAGATGCAGGAGAAAGGACCAAAGTACTAACTTGACACACAGAACAGATAACCCAAGGACCTCGCGGGAGGCATGCACACGTCTGCATTTTCACGCATGCTGCACACCCTTGCATCCTCACGCACGCTCATGCTCACACATGCCCCAGCCTGCACGCCTCCTGCTCCGCCTTGAGCTCTCCCTCTGGGACCCCGGTCCTGCCTCCTCTGCTCCCTGCACAGCCCCCTCCGCCAACCGCACTCACCAGCCATGCCCTAGGGGCCTGAGGCAGGGACCACAGGGGTTTCCAAAGGTCTCCTCATTCCTCCCCGTCTAAAGCCCTCCCAGATCTGCTGGCAGACGTTGGTCAAGGGAAAAAGAGGGGCCAGGGGCTCCTAGCAGCCTTCCCCTCAACAGCCTCGACTGGCTCCACAGACACCTGCTGGTGCCATGATGGGCCAGGCCTATTCCAGGTGCCAGGGACACATTCCCACAGTGGAGGGAGTCAGTAGACAAGCACGTACAGGTCGTGCCGGCAGGAGGAGCCATCAGGGCTGCCGGGGGAGGACAGGAGCCAGGGAGGGCTTCCCTGAGGCGGTATCACGGGCACAGACTCTGTCAGGCACGGGGAGGGGCGTGCCTGGCAGAGGGATCTGTACCTGCCCAGGCCGGGAGCTGAGAAGTGGATCCAGGAAGGGCTGGCCCTGAAGTTACCCATCACCCAGAATGGCACCGGGCACCTCCTCTGCCGGCTGTATGGCCTGAGGCGGGCTCTGGGGCTTGGGCTTCTCATCCATGCAGTAGGGACAGGACCCCACCTCTGCATCCCTCGTTGGGCATGGCAAAGACCAGGGGAACAGAGGGCCCACCTGGTCGTCTCAGGAGCGGGGTGGGGGCAGCGAGGGTCTCCAAAAGGAAGGAGAGACCCTAAGCTGGGGAAGTCGTGCTGATGCCACCACGGGCACAGCCAAGGACTAAATGCCCTGGGGCCTCAAGGGACCAGACCCTCAGGTCCTCCCACCAGGGAGGAAGACCATCCTATCCACGACCCCGTCTCAAGTCATGACTTCAGTTCCCACCTGTCCCCACACTGGGGACTCCCCCTGCTCACTGCACCTGCTCTCCAGTGACCGGTAATTCCAGCCCCAGCTTAACAGTTGTCAAGAGTCTGCTCCGGGCAGGGAACACAGGCACCACACTCGGAGCAAATGGGGCAGAGTAGGGGGTGGGAGGCGACTGCGGACGTGGGCATGAGGGTTCCCAGGAATAAGGTGGGTGCGAAGTGGACATCTGACTGCTTCCTTTGCGGGGCCTGGCTCTGAGTCCTGTCTCCAGCATGGACTGGCCCACAGGGCAGCCTGCCCCACCCTCGCAAAGGGCAGGTGCAGGTGGGGGAGGGTGTGGGGAGAGAGGAGTCAGTGCCCCTGTGCAGGGAGACGGGTGCTGCCAGAGGTGTGGTGGGGCACCACGGAGTGTCAGGTGGGGGGCTGAATTCCAGGGAGCATTTTACACATGGGCAGACAGGCCCCGCTGCAGAGAAACGGAAGATGGGATGGGCAGCCCATGGCTATTCTGGTGTCAAACGGATTTCTGAAACACAAAGTGAACAGTCTTCCTAAAAGCACAGGCTTCAGGGTGCTGGAGCTCAGCCCCGTGGGAGGCCGGGTGGGGGCCTGGGCCTGGGACTGGGGCTCCTCAGACACTGGACGGGAGGAAGCAGGACAGGAGCCAGGCAGGGCCCTGACTGCCTCATGGGATGCTTAGGACAGGCCCTGCAGTCAGGACAAGCGTAAGGCTCCAGCAAAGCTGGACCTGCAGGGTGGCAGTGGGGAGGGGCCTGCCTGGGGTCCACCGTTCCTTCAGTCATGGGAGCCCTTTCCCACACCAGAGTGAATAGCAGGAAAAGACGCTGCCTGCGATGCCTGGCCTGCACCTCCTCCCGGGTGAATCTTGTGGAAAAGAAGATGTGGGGCTAGACAAATCTTTTGTTTTAGAACATTTCCTTCTCAGAAAAACAAAAAAGAAACCAAAAAACCCTTGTCTTCCAGGGAGATCAAGAGGTGATGGTGGGGAGCCCCTCAAGCTGGGAGTTTAATAATAGAACAGAACTAGGTTGGGTAGGTTTGCTCTGCCACAGACAGGGTGCTGCTTAGAACCAGCCAGCTTTCCCCAGAACTCACCTCTTGCCACTTCACGGTGAAGGGGGTATCTGCTGGGTTGGACCCCAACTCCACCACCTGCCAGCTGGTGGGGATTTCCACGCCGTTCCGGATCACCCCTCCACTGTCAAGAGCCGGCGTCCTGGACACGGAGGAAGCTGAGCAGGGTGGTGAAGACAGTCTGGAAGCATTTCTTCACTTCAAGACCCAGGACCCCACGCACGTCCCTCCCACAGATCACCCTGCAAGCCCTGCCACAGTCACCGGGCATCTGGCAGCACCCAGTAGGTGCCACGTGGTGCCGCCCGTTCTGTGGGTCCTGCTGCCGTGCCTAGGCTGCCCCCTTGGTCCTCTCCAGCTCTCCTGCAGTCTCCCAGCTCTGCTATCCCATCCCTCCCTCAGCCCAGCCCTTCCTCGGGGCTCCTCCTGACTCCCCAACCTGTCCCTCCACACCCTGTTTCAGACTCTCACAGCTGCCTCCCCACAGCAGCCATCAGGGACCTCTGCAGCCCACCTCTCTGCCCTCTCCTTCCTCCCCGCACTGTCCCTAGACCGGTAGCTCATATCCCTGGCTACTTATTAGAATGCCTGGCAAGCTTGGATAAAACCCCATACTCAGCTACACCCAGGCCCATTAAACCAGACACCTAGAGTTGGCCTCGAAGCCCCGAGGTGCATCCAGGGTGCAGGAGGTGGGAGGCCTCAGTCCCAGACTGAGGAGGGAACCCTCGCCAGAGACTGCCCAGCCCCACCCCAATCCCCACCCGGATGCTAGCCAGCCTGGGGATTGAATGTTGACCCACACTCAGTGTTTGTGGGATCAATACATCAGTGACGGGGGAATCAGTCAATCAACTGATCAATGAATGAACTGATGATGGGATGATTTGAGTGGCCACTGCTGTTGGTTGCGACGGCTCCTCTCGGGTTTGTCCTCACCACCTGCTTGCTGTCAGCCCACCCTCCTCTGTGCACCCTGGACCCACCTCTGCCTCCCGTGGGCACACCCTGCCTCTGACACAGACCAAGATCCCGATAAGGATGGGGCTGACTCTCCTAAGGATCCTTTGCATCAAAATGATGCGAGGCCACAGATGAGGCCACGAAGAGAAGAGCGTGGCCCTGCCTACTGTGGATTCCCAGCCCCACGGCCCCACTGTCCTGCTGCTTTTTCCCTGCACTTCCTCTGCTCACCCACCTGGCAGAGGGTGATCCCCTGGGCCCACTCAGGCCTGAGGAGTGCACTCCTAGCTTTGGGTGTAGGTCATTCTTGTGGTCAGTTTCTCCCATGCCTGCCTGTTCTCATCCCCAAACCTCCCCAGGAAGTCTGGAAAGCACGTCCTGGGCCACCTTTCCACGGGGGGTGGGCAAGAAGGCCCCCAGCCCCATCTTCCCAGGGGCTCTGGTAGGCACCCTGGCTCTGACTGCCCCAGGGCAGCTGCTCATCACGATGCCGTCTTCGGGCATCGGCTCCAACACTGCTTTTGGAGTTTGTCCTGAGCAGAACCTGGGCCCCCGCCCCGCTCACTCCCTGCACATCCTCCAGGAGTTCACTGAGAAAGGTGCCCGGAGACTTCCTGAGTCTTAGGGTCCTCCCTGGGACAGGGACACAGAGCAGCTTCCTGCGGGGCTATGAAGGCTTCGCCTGCTGCCGACAGCGGCCACCTGCGGCCACCCGAGAGGCAGTGCCAATCAGATACCAGCTCTTTCTTGCTCTGCCAAGAGTTGGCTTCATGTCCCATGTTCAGAAATGTCATGATGCCATGCCTGGCCTTCCTTCCCTCATTCAGCCCGGAGCCTCGCGTTCACATTTTAGGACGTTTTCTCGTAAATCACTTGCTTGGCAATGCTCTCTGTTCTGTTTTCTCTTTCTGGAGCTCTTCTTAATGTTTTCTTCCCTATTTTTCATCTCATTTTCTCTGCTTTATGAAAAATTATCTTTTTGTCGAGATAGAGTTTCACTCTTATTGCCCAAGCTGGAGTGCAGTGGTGCGATCTCAGCTCAAGGCAACCTCGCCTCCTGGGTT
Source organism: Cacajao melanocephalus (assembly GCA_963573385.1). Classification (NCBI taxonomy): domain Eukaryota; kingdom Metazoa; phylum Chordata; class Mammalia; order Primates; family Pitheciidae; genus Cacajao; species Cacajao melanocephalus. The sequence continues at coordinate 76,624 of CAUYLG010056554.1, forward strand.
CAAATGATTCTCCTGCCTCAGCCTCTCGAGTAGCTGGGATTACAGGCACCTGCCACCACAGGCAGCCAATTTTAGTTTTTTTAGTAGAAATGGGGTTTCACCATGTTGGTCAGGCTGGTCTCGAACTCCTGACCTAAGGTGATCTACCCACCTCGGCCTCCAAAAGCGCGGGGATTACTGGCATGAGCCACTGTGCTTGGCCTCTTTTTTTATTTTTTTTTAAGACAGAATCTCATTCTGTCACCCAGGCTGGAGTGCAGTGGAACCATTTCTGCTCACTGCAACCTCTGCCTCCTGGGTTCAAGTGATTCTCGTGCCTCAGCCTCCTGAGTAGCTGGGATTACAGGTGCCCACCACCATGCTCAGCTAATTTTTGTATTTTTAGCAGAGGTGGGGTTTCACCATGTTGGCAGGCTTGTCTCGAACTCCTGATCTCCGGTGATCTACCCTTGGCCTCCCAAAGTGCTAGGATTACAGGTGTGAGCCACCACACCCAGCTTGAGAAATTTATCTTTAAGTTTTCATTTGTGCTATCTTTTTTTTTTCCTCTCCAAGGGCTCTTTCTTAATTTCTCACTCTTCCTTTTTTATAACATTCTGTTCTTACGTCATGGATGTGATGTTTTCTCTTCTCTCTCCAAGGGTATCAGCAATAGGGTTTTTTTTCTTTTTTATGTTTTTTTGTTCCTCAGGTTGTTTCTCTTTCCCCCAAGCTCACTTCTTTGGTAGGTGGGGATGTAGAATCTGTCTTTCATGTGGGGTCCTTTTCTCCTTCAGAGTCTAGTGACCCTTCGGGTCCACACGCCTTCATGAGAGTCTCAAAAGTGCTGAGGTGGAGCAGTAGGGGGGAGGAGAGGGGCTGCTCCAGGGTGGACCTCAGAGGGGAAGCAGCAGGGTCTGAGCATGTGACCAGAGTTCTTGGGAGGCCAATGCAATTCCACAGAGCCCCCATCTCCCTCCTGGGAGACAGAGCAGGCTGCTGGCACTCTGGGAGGGAGCAGAGTAAAGGGCTTGGGCCACCTTTCCGGATGTGGCTGTGACCTGATCTCCTGGCCCTCCTCAGTGCCTTGCTCTCTCATGGGCTATGCCCTCCCTCGGTCCCAGCCCAGAACCTCCCAGCCCTGACTCCTGAGAGCAGTCCCAGGACCCCTGTCTTCTGCCTGCATCCGTAGAAAAGCTGTCTTCTGGCTGTTGGTCTGGGCTCTCAGTCCACCTATCCTCCACCTTCAGAGCTACTTGACCTTCTGGATGGAGTTCGTCTGGAGTCCTGTGGATTCCCCACCCTGTGTGCCTGGGCTCTGGCTCTCCCTGGTCTTCCCAGTTGGTGCCACCAAGCTGTTTGTCTTCCAGCTGAGCCAGAGAGGAGATGCCCACAGATAAGCAATGTCAGCAGTGTCCTCTGTGATCCTCTTGTGGATCCAGGGAGGAAATGCCCCAGAGGAATAAAGTCAGCAGTGTCCCCTGTGGTCCTCCTGTGGATCTGAGGAGGAAATGCCCCAGAGGAGCAACATCAGCAGTGTCCTCTGCAGTCCTCCCATGGGTCCCAGGAGGGGATGCCTGCAGATGAGCAAGGTTAGCAGTGTCCCCTCTGTGGTCCTCCTGTGGATCCGGGGAGGGGATACCCCAGAGTAGCAAGGTCAGCAATGTCCCCTCTGTGGTCCTCCCATGGATCCAGGGAGAAGCATGTTCTCTGCACACCATGCTGAACCAGAAGTCACCCCCTTATGTTTGACTGTCTGAAATGTATTTTTAGAAGGAAACCGTAACCACTGCTGCTTCAGATGTGCTGTCATCATCATAGCCACCTCCCCCACAAAGACACAAGCAGCAGCCAGAGGCTGAGAAGCCTGGCAACCTCGAGAAATGGCAACTGGATGTCACCTGTACAAGGAAAAGAAGAAAGACTGCACACACCTGACCCAAGAGTTGAAGCCCGGAGGTGGGGTTGGATGACTGGGCCAAGAGCCTCACCCTCGGTCCTCCCACCTTAGGAAGAATTCAGGGAACAGTGTTATGGGGCCGTTGTAGGAGTAGCAACAAACAAAGTCAGGGGATTTCTCATCACACTCACAACTCCAGCGTGCTATAGGTTAGATGTTCATCCCCTCCAAATCTGCTGTTGAACTGTGGCCTCCAAGGCCGGAGATGGGCCTGGCAGGAGGTGTTTGGGTCCTGGGAGCAGATCCCTCCTGGCTTGCTGCTGTCCTGCCATAGTGAGTTCTCTGAGATCTGATTGTTTAGAGGCATGTGGCACTGCCTCGCACTCTCTCCGGTTCCTCTTCTCACTTTGCCTGTTCCTGCTTCCCCTTCCGCCTGAGTGGAAGCTCCCTGAGGACCCCCAGAAGCCAAGCAGATGGCAACAGTATGCTTGTACAGCCTGCAGAACCATGAGCCAATTAAACTTCTTTCTTTATAAATTACCCAGCCTTGGGTATTTCTTTATGGCAATGCAAAAAAAAAACAGCCTAACACACAGCTCCTCTTAAACACCAGCTCTGGGCTAGGCACAGCGGCTCACACCTATAATCCCAGCACTTTGGGAGGCCAAGGCAGGTGGATCACCTGAGGGTCAAGAGTTCAAGACCAGCCTGGCCAACATGGTGAAATCCTGTCTCCACTAAAAATACAAAAAAGTAGCCGGGTGTGGTGGCGCACGCCTGTAATCCCAGCTACTTGGGAGGCTGAGGTAGGAGAGTCACTTGAACTTGGGAGGCGGCAGTTGCAGTGAGCCAAGATCACATCACAGCACTCCAACCTGGGTGACAGAGTGACACTCCAGCTCAAAACAAACAAACAAACAAACAAACAAACAAAACAGCTCTGGACCCAAGTTCCCACAAAGCAGCATTGTCTGTCTGTTTAGAGCCAGGGTTTCCTGACAAGCCACTTCATTTTCCTGTCAATGCATTTATCTGTAAAATAAAAATTTACTTTTTAAAAAATGGCCTGGGGTGACAACTGCCCTACCCCCTGGGATAGGGTCTGTGCCCTCAAATCTGCCCTGTCCCCAGCATTACTGCCATTCCTACCAATGAGCCTGTGACCGCTGGGCCTAGAGAGTTAGGGAGGCCCCTTCTTCTCCCCTCCACCCATGCAGGGACAGCCTCGGAGCCCTTCACTCCTCAGGCCTGGGCTGGTGCCCTCCGTGCATGCTGTGGGAGCTGGGGATGCATGCCACCCTCACGGGGTGGGCATGCCAGCCAGGGAGCCAGAAAGAACACAAGGCAGAGATGGGTTGAGCGTGGGGTGGGCCCAGGGTGCCAGGGAGGAGCTGCTTGCCATTTGTGCTGGGTGGCCTCTCTGAGATGAAGCCAGAGCAGAGGAGGCCGAGGCCCAGCCACATGGGGTCTAGAGGACTAGACTCCCAGCAGGGGCAACAGATGAGAGGGCACCCAGGCAGGAGTGGCCTCAGGGGACAGCAGGGGGCCTGAGTGGCACCTCGAGGGTGAGGAGGGAGAGGTGGGCAGTTTGGCAGGTCCCCAGGCCTCTCCACACTCCAGAAGGGATTCCTCTGGCCTCTTGTGCACCAGGTGAGGGGCCAGAGCAGAGGAGGGCCAGGTGGAGATTTGTCCTGTAATGCAAGGTGGCCGCGGTGGGGCCAGGCAGCTGCGGTGCACGGTAGGTGTTGTTGGATTCCATACAGGTGTTGAAAGTCAGGACATCGGGATTTCCTGGCTCTGGGTGTGAGAGAGAGACGGGGGGTAGTGGAGAGCTCCAGGGCTTTGGTCTGAGCACTGGTGGTGGGGGCTGATGCCACTGGTGTGGGTGGAGACATATCTGGATTCCCGGCATCAGAACCACGGTCCTTTGCACGCAGCCCCGGGTGGATGGGAACCTGTGGTGGGGGAGCCGTGGGAGCTGCAGCTCACAGGAGAAGCCCCTACGTGGTGAGGTCGCACATGGCCAGGCCAGGACTGGGCACTGAGCCCCAAGACGAATCCAAGGGAGACCTAGAAGTAGGACCAGTAGGGAGAGGAAACCAGGGGGTGTTGGGGAGCCTGGCCAGTGGCAAGGAGGGAGGGACTGCGGGCCGAGCTGCCCCCTCCCTGCCCCAGAGGACAGCTTAAGGGACTTGATCTCCAGGAGGTCATGGGTGACCTTGACCATGACAGCATCAGCTTGTGGCAGAACAGCAGTGATCGCAGGGGTGTTTCCTTGGAGGAGTTTGCAGAAAAGGGGAGGTGAGCTTGCCAAGGATGGGGGTTGCAGGAGGGGGGTTTTGAGTGGGCAAGATTGCAGGATACCTGGGGGCTACAAGGGATGGCTCTGCAGAGACGGGAAAGCTGAGGTTCCCAGGAGAGGACTCAGCAGAAGGGGAGGGAGCCAAGGAGGGCCAGGGCAGGAGCTGTCTGGGAGGAAGGAGACAAGAAATGAGGGGAGTGGGAAGGGGAGGCAGGAGGCAGGGGAGGTGAGGGAAAAGGAGGGGGAGTCAGGAGGGGGACGTTGGAAAGGAGGAAGAGGTAGGTGTGGAGGAGGTGGGATGGGGGGTACATGGGAGGAGAGAGGGGGAGATAGATGGGAGGTGGTGGGGTGACACATGAGAGGTGAGGTGGGGGATACATGGGAGGTGGTGGGGGATACGTGGGAGGCGGGTGGATGGGACCTTGGGAAAGGAGGAAAGGGTAGGTGTGGGGAGGTGGGTGGACTGGGCAGGTACATGGGAGGAGGAGGGGCTGCCTGTAAGGACTTGGACTCAGCCAGGCGCACAAACAGTAGCCACGGAGTGATGTTTTCACATCCCAGGGCCAACTTTTACAACCACTTTGTAACAAAGCCAAAGACAGTAAGCACAGCGAAGTCACCCAGTGCAAGTAAAGGAAAAAAAAATATTGCTTTCTTCCTCCAAGCAGTGAATGTTCTTAGCATTTCTGAGAAACTACAGGTCACCATGGATACAAATCAGGGAGGGATTCCTGGAAGAGGTGGGAGTACAGACAGAAATCTGCCAGGGAGAGGGGAGGGACTGGCTTTCCAGACAGGACCATGGGCTGAGCAAAGGACCCAGGTGAAGGAGGATGAGGAGTGGACAGGCCAGTGTGGGGAGGGTTTGCGTCCACTGGGAGCCGTGGTTGCTGAGCTAACTTGGCCTGATACCTCTCCTCAGGTGCAGAAGGCAAAGTCACTGCCTGCTCAAAAGTAAAGGAGGTGTGTGGCTACACCCACACAGACCAAGGGTGGTGGGACCCCCACTGAAGGCCATCTGCTGCTCCTGGCCAGGGCTCTCTCAGAGCCCGCGGGCAGCTGAGCCCTCGGAGAGCGACAGACCAGGTACATGCTGCACAGCAAGTTGTCCCAAAGCTCAGTGGTGTGAGCCATGCCTCAGGCTCCTGTGGGTTGGAATCCACATGGGCGCAAGGAACTAGCTTATCTGTTCCTGTACATCTGGGGCCTCGGCCTAGAGACTGAGGCTGTGCTGGAATTGTCCGGAAGTGTCTTTGTGTGGCTGGTGGTTGATGTGGGCTGTTGGCTAGGAGACCTCCGTGCTTCCGCGCGTGCTCTCTCTGCAGCACTAGGCTGGTCTTCTGCACAGCACATTGCCTGGATTCCCAGGGCCAGTGGCCCCAGAGAGAAGCCCCATCACATCTGCTCCTTCCTTGGGAGGCCTTCTCACCTTCCTAGGGGGAGCAGCGCCCCCACCCTGCTCCCACCAACTCCCTGAAGCCTGCACCTGCCCATCAAGAGGACTCACTCCGTCTGCAGCACACGCTTGAGTGCACGTTGATCTCCATCAGCTGCAGTTGACCTCTGCCGGCTCTGTGAGGGCACGCCCTGTTGTGTTCAGCTCACTATTGTGTTTCCAGATCCAATACAATGCATAAATATATGAATTAATAATATAAATGAATGGATGGATGGAGACAAGGACAGACGAATGAATGTTTGACTGGGTGAGTGGATGGATGGATAGACAGATAGATAGATAGATAGGCAGATGGATGGATGGATGGATGGATGGATGGATGGTGGATGGATGGATGGTGGATGGATGGTGGATGGATGGGCGGATGGATGTCTAGATGGTGGATGGATGGGCAGATGGATGGATGGATGGGCGGATGGATGGATGGTGGGTAGATGGATGGATGGTGGGTGAATGGATGGATGGATGGATGATGGATGGATGGTGGGTGGATGTATGGATGGTGGATGGATGGATGGATGGGCGGATGGATGGATGGACGGTGGATGGATGGGCAGGTGGATGCATGGATGGGTGGATGGACGGTGGATGAATGGATGGAAGGATAGATGGGTAGATGGATGAGTGGGTGAGTGGATGGATAGCTGGGCATGTGGATGGGTGAATGAACAGATAGTTGGGTACATGCGTGACTAGAAGGCTAAGCGAATTCATGGGCAGATGGGTGGGTGCATGGGTGGATGCATGGATAGATGGATGCATGTGACTGAACATCAGTTCAACCCTATTTTCTGAGGACTGGGCTGTCTTTTGCACTCCTGAAACTTTTCTCCAAATGTCTCTCTTACATCACTTTTCTCTTTCTCTTTGTTCTCAAGAAGTTCTTGCCTGTAACCTTTATTTCTGGACATAACTGCAAACAACCTTACATTGTTATTTAAATTCCTCATGTTTATACATTTAGTTTATAAATACTTCCAGAGGCTAATGCTGCCTTTGAACCACAGACTCACGACAGAGTGGTAAATCAACCGTATGTGAACCCCTGTGGACTTGGCAATGTTCTGATCATTAAGATAATGAGGCCGGGCATGGTGGCTCACGTATGTAATCCCAGTACTTTGGGAGGCAGAGGAGTTCAAGACCAGTCTGGGCAACATAGGGAGACCCCATTTCTACAAAAATAAAAAAAGAAATCAGCTGGGCGTGGTGGTGGGCACCTGTAATCCCAGCTACTCGGGAGGTTGAGGCAGGAGAATTACTTGAACCTGGGAGGCGGAGGTTGCAGTGAGCTAACATTGTGCCATTGCACTCCAGCCTGGGCAATAAAAGTGAAACTCCGTCGCAAAAAAATAAAAAATCAGCTGGGCATGGTGGCACATTTCTGTAGTCTCAGCTACTCAGGAGACTAAGGCAGGAGGATTGCTTGAGCCCAGGAGGTGGATGCTGCAGTGAGCCATGCTGCACCCCTGCACTCCAGCATGGGCGATAGGAGATCCTGTCTTAAAAAACCGAAACAAAACAAAAGATAATGACGTGTTCTGCGTGAGCTCTGGGATGCCTCTGCAGAGATGTCCCTGCCTGGTCTTCAGACATAAGAGGCCTCACTCGAACCCTTTGAAGCTCCCCATTGCCCCTGCCCAGCCTCTCCTTGGCCCACCCATACCTGTGCCCCCACTCTCCTACCCAAACCCTCCCAGCCTCACCTCACTCTGCCACCTGCACCCCTGCCCCTCCAGCCACTCTAGTCTCCTTCCAGCTCCCCAGACGTGCCATCTTCCCTTCTGCCACAGGACCTTTGCCATGCAGTTTCCTGTCTTTGCCTCATTGACCTCCATGCATTCTTCAGTTTGCCGCTCAGCTGTCACTTCCCTGGGGCCCCCACTGGGGTCAGCCCTCACGCACCCTCTCCTCGTCTTCTCTGCTTGCTTGCCTGTCTGTCATCAGTAGGTGAGTACCTGCTTCACCTCTCCTCGCCTCTCAGCTGGAGGCTCCATGGTGACAACCCCAGCCTGGTTTCCCTTATCAGGCATCTACAGAGCCCCGGAAAAGGGGCTTCTGGGAAGGCGGGTGCGGGGGGTGGGGCTGGATGAACTCTATTGCCATTTGATGCCCCGAGGGGAGAGTGCATCAGGCTGCCCCATGCACCTGCCGGTCCCTGCTTGCCTGGGGTCAGGGTCAAGTTAGCTGTCAGCTTCTTACCCTGATTTGGCTTTCAGGAGAGACAGACCACTGGCTCAGGTACAGATGCAGCCAGTACTCCAAGGAGCTCCATCTTGTGGAACAGCATCTGGGGAAGCATCTGGCTTTGCCATCAGTCGATGAAGACCTACCCTGCCACATACTCATAAGAGCTGGCCTCCCACCACAGGAGGCCACCAAGGTCAGGAAGACTCCAGGAAGTCCTGCTGCAGGGAGACAGGATCCTTACCAGCTCTCCTGGAAACGCTGGAGCATTTCCCCATCCCCGTGGCCGCACAAGGCCTTACATGTGCTGCTGTGCTGAGTTCCAGGACCCCATTGAGAGGCCCAGGAGCAAGAGCAATGACCTAGGTGGGGAGGGAAGGAGCCGGGAGGCAGCAGTTGCCTCTACTCAACGGGAGGGCATCAGTCCCAACTGCCAGTCCCCAACTGAGCAACCCAGAAAGTCACTTTTCTTCTCTGAGCCCTGTCTACAAAAAGAGGCGGAGCTGGCAGTTAAGCAGGAAGGCAGAATAGAGGCACCCATATTGAAACAGAGGAGTCTGGTCAGCTCTATTTGCAGATGACATCATCTTGCACATAGAAAATCCTAAGGAAGCCACTGAAAAAGACATTAGAACTAGCAATTTGGGAGGCTGAGGTGGGAGGATTGCTTGAGCCCAGGAGGTCAAAACTATCCTGGGCAGCATAGCAAGACCCCAGCTCAACAAAAAAAACTAAAAATTAGGCAGGTATGGTGGCACATGCCTGGAGTCCCAGCTACTTGGGAGGCTGAGGCAGGAGGATCACTTGAGCCCAGGAGGTCAAGGTTGCAGTGAGCTATGATCACACTACTGCACTCCAGCCTGAGTAACAGAGCCAGACCCTGTCCCAAAATGAATGAATAACAACTATTAGAGCTAATAAATGAGTTCAACAGAGCTGCACGATACAAGATCGATATGTGAAAATCGACTGTGTCGCTATACAGTAGCAATCAACAAGCCGAAATGAGATGAAGAGAACAATTCCATAACACTTAGGAGTCAAAAAATAAGCACAAAACACATATTCTAAAAACTACAACACGTTGTTGAAAGAAATTTTAAAATACCTAAAGAAATGAAAAGACCTCCTATGTTCATGGATTGGAAGCCTGAATATTTTTAAAGATGACATTACTGCCCAAACTGATTTTTATTTGCATTTTCTTGATATTATTTTTATTTCCACATTGATTTTTAATTTCAATTTCACTAGTATGGCAGATTCAACACAACCCGTATCAAATTCCCAATTACCTTCTTCGAAGTCAAGCAATATTGAAGAAGAATAATAAAATTAGAGAACTCATACTTTCAATATCAGAACTCACTACAAAGCTACAGTAATCAGGGCAGTGTGGTGCTGGAATAAGGATAGACCTATAGATCAATGGAATAGAATAGAGAGGCCAGAAACAAACTCTCACCTTTATGGGCAACTGGTTTTTGACAAGGGTGCCAGGCACATTCAATGGGGAATTTGTTGAAACAGTCTTTTCAACAAATGGTGTCGAGAAAACTGAATATACACATGCATAAGAATGAAGTTGGATCCTACCTCACACTATATACAAAAATTAACACAAAACTAATTGATATAGTTTGTATGTTTGTCCCTGTCCAAATCTCATGTTGAATTACCATCCCCAGCATTAGAGGTAGGGCCTGATGGGAGGTGTCTGGGTCATGGGGGTGGATCTCTTATGGCTTGGTGCTGTCTTTGCAATAGTGAGTGACTTCTCATGAGATCTAGTAATTTAGAAGTGTGTGGCACACCCACTTTGCTCCCATTCTCACTGTGTCTGCCCCCACTTCTTTTGTCACTATGATTGGAAACTTCCTGAAGCCTTCCAAGAAGTAGATGCCACTATGCTTCCTATACAGCTTGCAGAACCATGAGTCAATAAAACTTCCTTTTTTTTTTTCTGAGACAGTCTTGCTCTGTCACCAGGCTGGAGTGCAGTGGCACCCTCTCAGCTCACTGCAGCCTCTGCCTCCTAGGTTCAGGCAATTCTCCTGCCTCAGTGTCCCTAGCAGCCAGGACTGCAAGCGTATGCCACCATACCTGGCTAATTTTTGTATTTTTAGTACAGATGGGGTTTCACCATGTTAGCCAGGAGGGAAACGTCGTTTCTTGTAGAGTCTGCAGTCTTGGCCAGGCGCAGTGGCTCATGCCTGTAATCCCAGCACTTTGGGAGGCTGAGGGGGGCAAATCATGAGGTCAGGAGTTCAAGACAAGCCTGGCCAACATGGTGAAACCCCATCTCTACTAAAGATACAAAAAATGGCCAGGCACAGTAGCTCATGCCTATAATCCTAGCACTTTGGGAGGCTGAGGCAGGTGGACTGCTTGAGACAGGAGTTAAAGACCAGCCTGGCTAACATGGCGAAACCCTCTCTCTACTAAAACAAAAATTAGCCAGGCGTGGTGGCGCACACCTGTGATCCTAGATACTTGGGAGGCTGAGAGGCTCTATCTTAGTTTTAAAACATTGCTGGAATGAGTTACAACTTTGAGGAAATGTTGAGAAAGCATGATTGTATTTTGCAATGTGAGAAGGACGTGAGATTTGGGAGCGGTCAGGGGCAAGAATGATACAGTTTGCATAGTTGTCCCTGCTCAATTCTCATGTTGAGTTGTAATGTCCAATGTTGGAGGGGGACCTGGTGGGAAGTACTTGCGTCATGGGTCCAAACACCTCCTAACTGGTCCCTCGTGGCTTGGTACTGTTTGTGATAGTGAGTTCTTAGAGATCTGGTCATTTAAAAGTGTGTGACATGCCCTCCCCCTCCCCCTCCCCCGTTCTCTCCATGTGATGTGCCTGCTCCCCTTTCTCCCTCCACCATGACTGGAAGCTCCCTGAGGCCTCCCCAGAAGCAGATGCTGCTATGCTTGCTGTACAGCCTGCAGGACCATGAGCCAAATAAACGTCTTTTCTTGTAAATTACAGTCTCAGGCATTCCTTGAAAGCAGTGAAAGAATGGCCTAACATACTAATCAAAGTCCTAAATGTAAGGGCAAAACTGTAAAACTCTTAGAAGAAAATATGCATAGACCTCGGATTAGGCACTCCAGCCCCGCCCTGTGTGCTCTTCCCGTGAGAAGACCTACCATCATCAGTCTCAGCACCCTCCTTCATGCCCCAAATGCAGATTCCCAGGAGAGAATTAGCCAGCCCAGCATAGGGACTGGTTCCCCTGGCCAGGTGACCATCCCGTCCAATCAGTGGTGACCAAGGAGATGACCGGGCAGCACAGGCCATGGCCGCAGGAGCCCCCAACCAGCAGGGGCATGGGTTGGATGCAGGGTAGCTTCTGAAAGGGTGTGTGCAACTCTCCACACATGGAGCACGAGGACACTGTTGAGGGCACAGATTACAGTGAATACCAACATCCTCTCATGGCAGAGGCAGAGAGGTGCTGCCCAGATCCCCATCCAAGGAAGGATGACACCCTGCAGCCGGGGGTGGGGAAAGCTGGCAGCCTCCAGATGACCGTCTCAAGCCACGCCCTAAGTTCTTCGCCAGTGACCCAAGTCACTACAGAGCAAGGTGGTGGAGCAGAGACAGCTATTTCTGCAGGCAGCAAGATGGGTTTGTGGACAGGACTGCACTCCACCTGGTCAGTGACGAGGACTCTCCCTGGTTGGAGGGGCACAGCCAGCCTGGCCAGCCCAGCTGTTCTTGCTCTCCTTGCAATCACCTGGGAGAATGAGAGGGCACAGAGCCCTGCACCACAATCCAAGCTGATTCGGTTCTTAAAACGTGTGGTGAGGGGGAGGATAATGAAATTGGAGGGTTGTTAACTAAGTCCCATTGACTTAGAGGTGGATAATAACAAGCTGAGGGCAATTAGCAAACACTTGGAGACTAAGTGTGAGAGGTTCCAAGAAGCCCTCAGGGCGGGCGGCGGCAGCGGAGCACAGCAAGCTCAAGTTCAAGTCCAGACTTCACAGCCACAGTGGCTAAACGCAGAGATGGCCCAGGAGCCAGTGGAATCACCGCTCAGGCCGCCAGGAGCCCTGGCTGGGAGCCCTGGGACACCCGCTGGGGGCGGGGTCCACGAGTGTGCAGATGGTGCTGAGGAGTTTGTAGCATTTGACCCCTCAGACGCCCCCTTCCCCTTCAAGAGCCCACCGTTCCCCAGAATTCTGTAGTGCAGACCTCTCTCCCCTACAGGACCACAGGCTCCTCCTCTCTGAGAGATGTCCTGAATCCTCTCTGGGCCACCAGACCCCAAACCAGACTCGTCACAGCAGAGCCCAGCTGGTGACACACTGGGCTGGCAATGAGGAAAGAGGCCACACCCCAGGGGGGCTGCAAGGCTCAGTCAGTATATGCTGTCAAGACTGGGGCCCACTCGTGACATTGGATTCCAAGGGTGTTCAGGGCCCTCTGGGCGTCATGGCACCCCCTGGCCCCATTGTTTCTGTGCATGGACAAGCGCGGCCACCCAACCTGACAAAGTCCAGTGGCCACGGCTCGGGGAAGGAGCGTGTGGCCCCAGGACCTGCAGTGGTGACAGCCAAGGCACAAGAGTGCAGGTGGGAGAGCACACGTGCCAGGTGGGGCCCCAGCTCAGCCACAGCAATGGGGGCTCATCTGCCTACCTCCATGCTCTGTCTTCCCTCCGGAAGGGGCTGGGTAGACCCTGGGGGAGCAGCCCCTGCCCAGGCACGGGACAAAGGCCCTGGGGCACGAGGGTGGATGGTACAGAAATGTACCACTCAGATCTCCCTTTAGAAAAGGACCAGGCCCAGGGGCTCACGCCTGTAATCCCAGTGACTTGGGAGGCTGAGGAAAGAGGACAGCTTGAGCCCACTGGTTCAAGACCAGCCGAGGCAACGGAGGGAGACTCCATCTCTACAAAAAATTGAAAAAAAAAAAAGAAAAGAGAACGATTAGCCGGGCGTGGTGGCACGTGCCTCTAGTCCCAGCTACTCAGGAAGCCGAGGCAGGAGAATTGCTTGAGCCGAGGAAGTCAAGGCTGCAGTGAGCCATGATCACACCACTGCACTCCAGCCTGAGTGGCACAGCAAGTCTCTAAAAAAAAAAGAAAAATAAAGAGGCCAGGCCTGATGGCTCACACCCGCCTGGGAGGCCAAGGCAGGTGGATCACTTGAGGTCAGGAGTTTGAGACCAGCCTGGCCAACATGATGAAACCCCATATCTATTAAAAATACAAAAATAGCCAAGTGTGGTGACACACACCTGTAGTCTTAACTACTTGGGAGGCTGAGGCATAAGAATCATGGAACCCTGAGATTTTGGGAGCCGAAATCGTGTCACTGCACTCCAGCCTGGGCCACAGAGTGAGATTCTGTCTCAAAAATAAATAGATAAATAAATAAATTTTTAAAAAAGAGAGACTTGCTACCCAGCTCCTCCTCCAGGGGTTACCTGCCTGTTCCCCAGTTTCCTGCGTGCAGCTGTTAGAGCCTTGAGCGGTTGCCTCTGATTTTGCTGAGGTAGCGCCTGCTGGTGTCTGTAGCCAGTGACTGCGTCAGGCAGTGGTTAGCAGGACCAGCCACCTTTGCCCCATCAGGGCTCCTGTACCGGCCACTCTTTCCTCCCAGCTCGCTGAGCTCCCCGCCAGCAGCCGGGCAGGACTGTGTCAGACCCACATCTCAGCCAGCAGCTCCAGCCCAGTCTGCTTCCGCCAGGCTTCCTCTCACGGTGTTACCCTCCCATTAACCATGTGAACCCTCAGCTCCAGCTCTCAGAGGCTGCTTTCCAGAGAAACTAGCCCACAGCCCTCTCACTTGGCCTTTCTTTTTCAAGTTTTTAATTTTTTTGAGACAAGGTTTCACTCTGTCGCCCAGGCTGGAGTGCAGTGGCACAATCTCAGCTCACTGCCACCTCTACCTCCTGGCTCAAGCAATCTGCCCGCCTCAGTCCTGAGCTGGGTCTACAGGTGCATGCCAGCACACCTGACTAATTTTTGTATTTGTTGTAGAGATGAGGTTTTGCCATGTTGCCCAGGCTGATCTTGAACTCCTGGGCTTAAATGATCTGCCTGCCTCAGCTTACCAAAGTGCTGGGATTATAGGCATAGCCACCATGTCCAGCCCAGCCTTTAAAAAAATTTATTTATGTATTACTGTATTTATTTATTTTAGAGATAGGATCTTGCTCTGTCACCCAGGCTAGAGTGCAGAGGCAAGATCATAGCTCACTGTGGCATTGAATTCCTGGGTTCAAGAAATCCTCTCACCTCAGCCTTCTGAGTAGCTGGGACTACAGGCACATGCCACCATGCCCAGCTAATTTTATTTTTAGTAGAGACAGGGTCTTACTATGTTGCCCAGGCTGCTCTCAAACTCCTGGCCTCAAGCAATCCACCTGCTTTGGCCTCCCAAAGCACTGAGATTTTAGGTGTAAGGCACCGCACCTGACCTCAGCTGGCCTTTATTGATGACCAGCAGGGAAGTCAGACAGGGTTCACTTATTCACTCAGCAAATATCTGGGTAGGATATGTAATACTGTGCCTAAGACCATGGGTTCTCCAACCTGGGTTTGTAACCTGTCTCTGCTGGGACAGTGGGCATGTTCCTTAACTGCCCTGGTCCTCAGTTCCCTAGCTATAAAATGGGGACATTCATTAAACCTGTTCCAGAGTGTTGCCTTGACACATAAACTGCTCAGCATGGTGCCCTGCACACACTCAACCATTATGAAGTTTTTCTGCTGTTATTTTCAATTTCTTTCTGCATTCACTTCAAGGTTTTGGGGATGTGGGCTTTACTACTCAGAAATTAGAATGCCTGGTCTGATGAGCACCAGGGGAGGGATGGAACCAAGAAGACTGTGGTGTGGAGCGATGAAACTGGAGGTTTCAGGGGGTACGCCTGCTATTCTCATGCACATATATGGCTGGCTGGTAAAGGGCAGGTTGCGTGTGTGGCAACCTCTGTGTAGCTCTTCTGAGGGGCTGCCATCCCCTTCTCATATAAAAGAAGGCTCTATCTGCCTTGCTCATTCGTACCCACAGCAACTGCTGTCAGAGCGGACCCTTGGTTCTGAGGTACTCATCTGAGCAGGGAGATGCCTCCATCCCCAGATGGAGGAACAGCCCCACTGAGACACTAACACCCTGTCCCCAGCCACAACCAGGACCTTAAAAGTGAGGGCTCTGCCTTACACATGGCTCCTGGGAATAGGACGTGGTGCAGCCAGCCTGGCAAACAGCTTGGCGGCTTCTCACACAGTCAAACATCAAATCACCGCGTGACCCCACAACTGCACTCCTGGGTATGCACCCAGGAGAAATGAAAACATATGTCCACACAATACACACATACGTTCATGGCAGCATGATTTGTAACCGCTCGAAAGTGGAAACACGCCACAGGTTCACTAGCTGGTGAGTGCACAGATAAGCAGCTTCACGTGGTGCAGCCTCACTCAGCCCAACAAGGAAAGAGGCCCCCACACCGCACAGGCACACCCTGAAACCAAGAGACGCGATACGTGGAACAGCCAGGCACAGAGGGCCATCTGAAAGCATATGACTCCACTTACAGGAAATGCCCAAAAAAGGCAAATCCATCAAGACAAAACGGAGACCAGTGGCTGCCTAGGGGAAGGGGATGCAGAAAGTCTGCTAATGGGAGTGGCATTTCTTTCGTCTTTTTTTCAATCTCCGCCTCCTGAGTTCAAGCGATTCTTCTGCCTCAGCCTCCTGAGTAGCTGGGATTACAGGAGCGCACCACCATGCCTGGCTAGTATTTATATTTTTAGTAGAGATGAGGTTTCACCGTAGTGCCCAGGCTGGTCTTGAACTCCTGACCTCAAGTGATCCACCTGCCTCAGCCTCCCAAAGTGCTAGGGTTACAGGCATGAACCACCGTGCCCAGCCTGGGGTTTCATTTCGGGGTGA
Source organism: Cacajao melanocephalus (assembly GCA_963573385.1). Classification (NCBI taxonomy): domain Eukaryota; kingdom Metazoa; phylum Chordata; class Mammalia; order Primates; family Pitheciidae; genus Cacajao; species Cacajao melanocephalus. Next base: position 92,368 of record CAUYLG010056554.1, read on the forward strand.
TGAAAATATTCTGGATTTAGTGATGATAGTTGCACAACTCTATGAATATACTAAACATCTGTGAACTGTACATTTTTTTTTTAAGGCAGAGTCTTACTCTTTCACCCAGGCTAGAGTGTAACAGCATAATCTTGGCTCACTGCAACCTCCACCCCCCAGGTTCAAGCGATTCTCCTGCCTCAGCCTGGCAAGTACCTGGGACTACAGGTATGCACCACCACGCCCGGCTAATTTTTTTGTATTTTTAGTAGAGATGGGATTTCACCATGTTGGTCAGGGTGGTCTTGAACTCCTGACCTCAAATGATCCGTCCACCTCAGCCTCCCAAAGTGCTGGGATTACAGGTGTGAGCCACCATGCCCAGCCAGAACTGTATATCTCAAATGGGTGAATATTATAGTATGTAATAAAAAAAACGTTAATAAAGCTGTTAGACACCTAAATGAATAAGACACAAGTTCTGGTTTAACCAGCACAGAAGGGCCAGACTCGGAGGTTCGTGGTGTGTGGGGAACGCCATTTGTAAACACGTTCTGGCCCAAATGCAGCAAGGCTCCAGGGCAAAAGGGGTTTCCACGTCGCGGTGCTTGGGAAAGACAAACATGTATTCGTGTCTATGTGCAACTGCCTGTCTCAACGAGATGGGCCACCAGAAATGTCTCAGACGCCATCCTCCCTATCCAGCTCCTGGTACCTGCTGGAAAAGCATGGGACAGCCCTGCACTGGCATGACTTCTTCTCCCCCGGCCCAGGCCCTGCCCCTTCTGCCACACACACTCCCCCAAGCACCTAGTTACGGGCTTCAGCGCCCGGGTCTGCCTTGGTGGGCCGGTGTGGGTGCCTGCTGGCTTCCCATGCACATCATTTCTTGCTACACAAAGCCTTAATCCAGCCTGTGTTCTCAGGGTGGTGAAGGCAGCAGCAGAAGGAAAGGATTACGGTGTTAACAAGTCGGAACTGAACATAAGTAAAAATAACCACGTGTCCTGGCAGAATGCTTTCCATCTGACGGTGAAAATGTCTTAGTGCACGGACGAGGGTCCTCGGGTGTGCTGCCGGGCGAGGACAGGCTTCGGGAGGCCTGGCACACCACTCCCGACATGTGCACCTCGTCTTTATTTATATGACCTTATTCCCAGGGCCATGGCTCTGCCCAGCAGGCGCTCGTGCCGCATCAGGCAGGAGTAAAGACCAATGCCCAGCCTGGCTGGGATGCGCCCGGAGGCCTCTTGGGTTACTATGGCAACTCTCTAGGACGCACCCAGCATCCTTTGCATGGAGTCAAGGGAGGATAAAATGTAAAAGGAGAGACCCTTGAAGAAGGAGCTGCTTCCTTCCCTCATGCCCAGCGCCAACCTCAGGTGGGTCTCCATCTGGACATCTGCAGAGCATGAACTCTAAGTGCAGACATCGCGTCTGGGCTTTGTCCGCTCCTGCCGTTCACTACCCACCCCGCAGCCTGAAAGCTGAGCACAGAGGACCATGAGGGAGGAGGCCCGGACATTGATCACCCAGGGTTAGCAGCCAGCAGACTCGGACAGGAATCCCAGCCCTGCCATGTGCTGGTGTGTGACCCTGGCTGCCACCTGGCTCAGGATGAGTGCCTGGTTTCCTCCCCTCTGAAAGTGCACCCCCACATCAGGAGGGCTGTGGAGGGGTTAGGGGAGGAACTGCATGGCTGGCTTGGGCACCAGGTCTGGCACTGAGTGGTGGGAGCGGGCTGGTGGGCACTCAGTAAGACAATGGCAGATTGACTTAGAAGGGGCCTTTCATCATTTACTTTCTATCCAAGTAGAACACAGGGCCAGGGACTGTTACCCCACCCCAGCCGTTCCTGAAAGGCCAGGCAGCAGGGCCCTCACAGCCCCCCAGGAGAGAAAAACTACCAGCCTCCCGCTGACGGCCCGTCCTCTGTTCCACTAGGATCTCTCAGCATTTTACCCTGCATTTCTGAGGTGACAGCTCCAGGGCTGGCCCTATCAGAACCCGACATTTCGAGAGCTGGTGTCAGGATCTGCCCAGGTTCTCATCAGCTCGTACTGCACCTGGAAGCTGCGGAGGCTGCTCGCTAGGGTCCCCTCTTATTTCCCAAGGAACTTCCCATCACCACAGGGCTCCTCACGCCAGGAAGCTTGGCTGTTGGAGTGGAAGGGGGAAAAAGGGAGGTGTAAAGGGGAGAGGAGGCGGGAGGGGGAGAGGGAGGAAGAGAGGGAGGCGAAGAGGGAAGAGAGGCTGATGATGCCTGAACTTCAACCCACTGGTGCTCATCGAGCCTCCTGGGAAAACAGCCCTGCAGAGCCCCATGCAGGAGGAAATGGATTTTAACTGGATTCACAGAGAGCAGGTCAGACCTCCGAGAGAATTCCTGATTGTGCAAGATCAACTCAGCACTCTTCACCTTACTGTCCAGCCACCTGTGGGTCCTTGTGCCTGGGACACCCTCCCTGGCCTCACTGTCCCATTCCCTGCCTGGAGGCCCTCCTAGCAAAGCTGGCGCTGACCTTCGCACCAGGCGCACCCGCCCCCTCCTCAGCTCCTTCCCAGCTGTGCTGTCACACCTGTGCAGTTGGAGGGTCTTCCTGGGGGTCGGGGGAGAGCCTGAGGAAGGCCTGAGGCCTGCAGGGCCTCCCTAAGCCCCTCTCCTGTGCCAAATCCTAAATGAGGGGAGGGGGCAGTTGGGTCCTGTCTCAGCAGCACGCTGCCGCACGTTAGACCACTGACTTTTTAATCAGTGGACCAGCTGTGGTTAACGCCCTCTGAAACTCACCTGCTTTGTGTGGCTTCCACTGAGCAGTGACACCTGTGAAATCAATGGCTGTGCCAGCCAGCCATTCTTGCTCAGGGTGTGTTAGAGGGTTTTCTGTGGTGGGACACCTTACCTGTGGTGGGAGGCTGGCCTGTGCCACCCCAGCTAGACTGCTGATGTAGTGTGGAGCAGGGCTACTGCCTCTGTGTCTTCCCACCCGTCACTGGGGACCACTGCCTGCTCCTACACAGTGGGCATGTACTGAGTGGCTTGTGGCTGCAGCAGAAACCTCTCCAGCTGCCTCTGGGGCCCTCTGTACACCCAGTTCCTACAGGGCCCTAAGAGTAGCCCCTGGTTACTCTCAGAGCCCTTCACAGGCATGATCTTCCGGGGTCCTACGCACACCAGTGAGACAGGCAGGCAAATGGAGAAACTGAGGCAGGGAGTCCGACGGGCCCGGGGTTTCCCAGAAACCCCAGCTCATTTCTCTAGATCCTTGGGCTCGCTGGACTAAAGCTTGGTGATCACCATGCAGGTGGGCTTTTCAGACCTGTACACAGTGAACAGCTGTTTATAGTGGAGACACCGGATACACGCGCCCCAGGCTGGGAAACAAACCTACCAGTGAACTTCTAGGTCGATTTAGGCCTCGCACAACTGCCTGAGACCTCTCCCAAGTGCCCTCCACTTTGGGCAGGATACCAAGGAATGAATGGCAGGGCCTGCATTCCTGGACCTGGGGACTATGTATATTTTTAGCCTCTGCCTTCCTGGGCATTTGCAGGGTGGCTAATGTTCTCAGGGAGCCACCAGCTGCACACCCACAGGCTGGGCGGGCACTCGGAGGTCTCGGAGAACCTCACCCTCCCTGCCTTCAGTCCTGGAGCTCAGGATCCAGCTCCTCTTTCAAGGCAGAATCAGCTCCTGCTAGTGAAGCATGTGCCCCACCCCCAGCACAGCCAGAAGCTTGTGGTTCAGAAACTAGGAGGCATGAAGTACACCATCTCTGATCTTGGATTTCCTCACTTGGAAAGTGTGGGGGCGGGGGGGTACAAAGACTTTGACTCCACACAGGATCATCAGGTCAGGTCACTGAGGTGCTCAGGAGACCTGGTTGGCACCTCCTCCTGACAGGTGCACCCTGCATGTCCAAGTGGGGAAGGCCGTGCTGCGTGGAGAGCTGAGAGTCCAGGTGGCGCTTCCCAGGGCCAGATGCCAGTCGCCGGGGACCTCTCTTCCCTGCGTGGGGCTGACGCCATGGCTTTGTTGTTTTTGTTCTCTGCACACGATGTTCCAGGAGCCAAGAAGCCATTCAGGAATGTCCGGGTAAATCTTGGCAGATGAAACTGGATTTTCTCTCTTCTCTTCTGCTTCCTGTGTCTCCTTCCTTAAACTCGTCACTGTTCCCTTACTGGCCATTGCCAGGCTCTGCTGGGAGCAGGTTGACTTCACTTTTGTGAAGAGACAAGAGACCGTGTGATGCAGCCCTAAGCCTGTGGAGGACACCACTAGGCCAGCCTGCAACTTCCCTGAGTGTGACTCTCCCATGCTGGGCCTCTGTTTCCCCTTCTGTCAAATGGGGAGTCACAGCACCTATCCTGCCTGGCAGGTAAGAAGTTCTCAGCGTAGTCAGAAATACATTTTAGGTCCTTACTACGTCTATACTCAAAACAAACAAGTGAAATAAATACTTCACAAAATAACACTTATTCTCACCATGCAAGATACTGTTCTTTTCTTTTCCTTTTTTTCTTAAGATGGAGTCTCACCCTATTGCCCAGGCTGGAGTGTAGCAGCCCAATCTTGGCTTCACTGCAACCTCTGCTTCACTGCAACCTCTGCCACCTGGGTTCAAGCAATTCTCCTGCCTCAGCCTCCCAGGTAGCTGGGATTACAGGCACCTGCCACCATGCCTGGCTAATTTTTGCATTTTTACTAGAGACAGGGTTTCATCATCTTGGCCAGGCTGGTCTTGAACTTCTGACCTTGTGATGCACCCACCTCAGCCTCCCAAAGTGCTGGGATTACCAGCATGAGCCACCACGCCCAGCCTGTTATTTTTTCTTTTTTTCCCCTCTTTAGAAATGGGTCTTGCTGCCACCCGAGTGCAACAGTCTGAACACAGCTCACTGTAGCCTCCAACTCCTGAGCTCAAGCAATCCTCCTGTCTCTGCCTCCGCCTCCCAAGCAGCTGGAAGGACAAGTATGTGCCCCCACACTTGGCAAATTTTTTAAAAAGTTTTTTGTAAAGATGGGGTCTTCATATGTTGCCCAGGCTGATCTCAAACTCCTGGCCTGCAGTGATCCTCCTTCCTCGACCTTCCAAAGAGCTGGGATTACAGGCATGAGCCACCAAGCCACATCTTCTGGTATTTTCTATGTTACTCTATTTCATGTTTTAAATTTATTTTTGAGACAGGGTCTGAAGTGCAGTGGTGCCATCTCTGCTCACTGTCACCTCCACCTCTCAGGCTCAAGCGATTCTCCTGCCTCAGCCGCCCCAGTAGCTGGGATTACAGGTGCCTGCCACCACGCCCAGCTAATTTTTTTGTATTTTTAGTAGAGACGTGGTTTCACCATGTTGCCCAGGCTGGTCTGGAACTCCTCACCTCCACTGATCCGCCCACCTCAAGTGATCTGCCCGCCTCCGCCTCCCAAAGGGCTGGGATTACAGGCGTGAGCCTCGGCGCCAGGCCTATAGCATTTTTATAGTCACCACCCACGATTTTTTTTTTTTTACAGAACCCAATATTGGCCCCTGATCTGAAGATGTTCACGGTCAAAAGGGAGACAAAAAAGCACACACCGCGCGCCCTGGGTCACTAATCACGCGGAGGGCCCGCGGCTAAATGACTGCAGGCGGCCGAGCTTCTCCTACAGCCCGGGAGGTGGGCAAGGCCTCCGAGCCACAGCCCCGGGGACGAGCGGAGGCCTCCGAGGCCCCCGGTAGCCAGCCAGAATTTATTTTAATGGAACTGGAAAGCTGCGGCAGGCTTTCGGAGGAGTGGCAGGATTAAAAGAGAAAGTGTGCTCAGCATGTTATATTTAGTGACTGCCACGCCGGAAGCGCCGCCGTCGCGAGAGCCGCCGCCCCCCGCCGGCACCTGGGCACCCGGGCGGGAGTCCCGGGACTCCCCGGGAACACCCGGCGCCCAGAGCCCCCGCCGGTCCCGGGTCTCCCACGAGGTTGAGGATGAGGGGCACAACTGGCCCAAGATAAGGAAGTCGCCTGGGCCCCACTTCTGTAGGAGGGGAAACTGAGGCCAAGGGGGCAAAAACCCCTAGTCGGCCGTGCCCAGGGCCCGGGGCCGCGCCGGCACGCGCGAGGGCGGGGTCTGGCGCTCCTCATCGGCCCCGCCCACCGAGCGTGCAAACAGCGGCCGCCCACCCAGGCGCACGCGCGCTCCATCCGGGACGCTTCCCACCCCTCCCCCGGCCTGCTGAGTCTCGAGTGCCCAGCTCCGCGCGGGGCCCGCCGGGAGCCGGCCGTGGAGGGGCGGAGCGCCGAAGAGACCGGCCTCCGGGCAGCGGCGCCTTGTTGCGCAGGCGCGGCGCGCTGGCGCGCCCCCCAGCTGGCGGCGCGGCCATATTTAAAGGACGGCGGGCGCAGCGAGCCAATGGGCGGCGAGCGTGGGAGGGCGGTGCGTAGCGGCTAGAGGTCCCGGATGTGGCTGCGGCGGCCCCTCCTCCCCCGCGTTCCCCTCAGAGCCTCGGCCGCGCGCCCCTCCTTCGTTCGCTCGGTGCCCGCGCAGGCCCCTCGGGCGGCGGCGAGGAGGCGCCCGGCGGCGGCGGCAGGGCGGAGGAGCGCAGGAGCGGGCGGCCAGGCCACCGCGCGGTGGCGGAGCGGGCCGCGGCCCGGCGCTTGTCCCCCCCGGCGGCCCGACGCGCCCCGGCCGCCGCCATGAGCGGCTCCTCAGGCACCCCATATCTGGGCAGCAAGATCAGCCTCATCTCCAAGGCGGAGATCCGCTACGAGGGCATCCTCTACACCATCGACACCGACAACTCCACCGTGGCGCTCGCCAAAGGTAGCGGCCGCCGCCTGTCCGCCGGCCCCAACCGCCCGGCGACCCCCGTCCGCCAACAGCCCCGGCCCGCGCCGCCCTCCCAGCCCCGGGGCGCTCCAGAGCCCGGCGTTGAGACTCCCGTACACCCCAGAGCCTAGCGCCCGGACCCCGCCCGCCGAGCGTCCCGGAACACACCCGGGGTACCCCCGGGCCGAGACCCGCGGCCCGCTCCTTCACCCCGACGCCCCCGGGGCGCCCCTCCCGCGCGCCGCCCTCCCCCAGCGCAGCCGGGCGCACAATGGTCTCCCTGGGCGGCGTTATTGTGCGCGGGCGCGGGGCGGTGTGTGGGGAGGGGCGGGCCTGGCCCCCGCGACGCCGCCCCTCGGCCGCCCAGCCCGCCTCTGCAGGTGCCAGCTCCGCGGGGCAGGGCGGCTCCCGTCAGCGGGCCTTGGGGATCCCCGCGGGGAAGCGTCGAGGCCAGGGGGCGGGGGGACAGCGCGCGATCCTGCGGTGCTTTCTGGAACTTGTCAGGCAGCTGGGGCCTGGAGCCTGAACAAACGCTGCGCCCGAATGCAGCGTCCTGCCCAGGCGGGAGCGTCCCGCGGCAGCCAGATGCCCGGGCTGAAACGGTTCTGCTCTGTCGACGTTCCCACCGTGTGGCGTTCCCTGTGGTGACAGCCGCCTGTGGGCGCTGACAGCCCGCCGCAGCCGCTGGGAGGCTTAGAGGACGGGGCTCTTCTCTGACTCTAGGGAAGTCCACGCTGAGATTGAGGCAGCGGGAGGTCCAGAGTTGCTTTGTCTTCACTCCCTGGAGACGGCGGGGAGCGCACTTCCCTGCCTCTCAGAGAGCAGTGCCGGTGGAGCCGTGTCTGCTTCCGTCCCGTGTGTGTGCCGGGTCTGGCGCTAGGCTCCCGGGGGTTCTCGAAGTGTCTAGACGCGTCTGAAACGCCGCTTGGGTCACAGCCGCATGTGTAGAAGGACGCGCTCATTCCAGACTGGGACTGTCTCCTTTTGAAGCCCGTCTCCCGCGTGGCTCCAGGAGCTCGTTGAGCGTGCCAGGGCTGTGCACTCACTCAGCCGTGGGACCTCACTATACTTACTACAGGAGAGCCCAGTTAGAGAAGCTGAGGTCCAGAGTAGGCCCAGGACTCAGTAGGCGTTGTGCTCTTACCGGTTAGAGGCTGCTGTCCCTCCCAGCTCTGCTCCTGGAGGCCTGCTAAAAAGAGACTTGGTAGGGCTCCTGGAAGCCTGCTGCTTGGGAGCTAGGGCTCGGGCTCAGAATTCCTTAGAGATGTGGAAGCTAGGGTCAGGGGTCCACAGTCCTGGGACCCTGTCTCCCTTGTGTCTGATAGCTCTTCCAAGGCTTGTTGTACACAGAAGGGTAAGGGGAACGCTCATCTAGCTTCCTTCGTGAGAAAACTGTCCCCCCCACCCCGCCTCCCAGGTGCAATGTGTGGTGAGGCTTCGGGCATAAAGCAGCTAGCTGGCTGTTTGATTTGCAGAGTCTGGTGTGAACAGGAAAGCCTTCGGAAGCAAGCCGTGTTTGCCGAGAGCTCTGTGTTCGCACAGGAGACTGTCTGTGAAATAGTTCTTGTCATCTTTGTGACCCAGAACTGTCTGGAGCTTCACCAATTGGTGCATTATCAGCATTGTCCACTGAAAATAGGGGCGTTAAGTAGATGTTGAAATGTGGACCTGGGGTGCTGTGTTGTGGCTCGGAGCAGATGCCGCTGTCTTCTGAAAGGCTTAAGAGCAGTGGCGTCAGGGTTGATTGAACTGGCTGAGGACAACACCTTAACGCTTCTCTTTCTCCACTCATAAGTGAGGTCCTTTGGCACTGAAGACCGTCCCACAGATAGGCCTGCTCCCCCTAGAGAAGAGATTTATGAGTACATCATTTTCCGGGGAAGTGACATCAAAGATATCACTGTGTGTGAACCTCCGAAAGCTCAGCACACACTCCCGCAGGATCCCGCCATTGTTCAGGTAAGTGTGCCACTGCCCCTGTGTGCATGCTCTGAGAGATGCCGCTCTTCACATGGAGCTTGGTGGCATATCGGGTCAGGTGCTCAGTGTGAGGAATAACCTTTTAATTTAAAGTGGCTTAGCTTTTGTCTAGGCCGTTGCTGTTCACATGGAAGATGTTGATTTTTGCAGCACACAGTAGGTGGCGTGTGCTGTGTAGCATGGCTCTTAAGGATGGAGAGCTGGGGAGCCTGGCGTGCACGTGTGTGTGTGTGTGTGTGTAGAGTGGATGTTCCATGTGTGTGAGTAGTGTGTGTGTGTAGTGTAGTGTAGTATGAGTGGATGCTCTGTGTGTGTGTGTAGAGTGGATATTCCGTGTGTGTGTGTAGAGTGTAGTATGAGTGGATGCTCTGTGTGTGTGTGTGTAGTGTAGAGTGGATGTTCTGTGTGTGTGAGTAGCGTGTGTGTGTGTGTATATAGTGTAGTGTAGTATGAGTGGATGCTGTGTGTGTGTAGTGTGATGTAGAGTGGATGTTCCGTGTGTATGTGGCGTGTGTGTAGTGTAGAGTGGATGTTTCATGTGTGTGAGTAGCGTGTGTGTGTGTATATAGCGTAGTGTAGTGTGAGTGGATGCTCTGTGTGTGTGGCGTGTGTGTAGTGTAGAGTGGATGTGTGTGTGTGTGTGTGTGTGGAGTGTAGTATGAGTGGATTCTCTGTGTGTGAGTGGCATATGTGTTTAGAGTGTATGTTCCGTGTGTGTGTATGTGGCGTGTGTGTGTGTGTGTGTGTGTGTAGTGTAGAGTGGATGTTGTGTGTGTGTGAGTAGTGTGTGTGTGTTTAGTGTAGTGTATGAGTGGATGTTCTGTGTGTGTACGTGTGTGTGTGTGTGGTGTAGAGTGGATGTTTCATGTGTGTGAGTTGTATGTGTATAGTGTGGTGTAGTATAAGTGGATGCTCTGTGTGTGTGTGTGTAGTGTAGAGTGGCTGTTTCGTGTGTGTGAGGTGTGTGTGTGTAGTGTATGAGTGGATACTCTGTGTGTGTGTGTGTAGTGTAGTGTAGTATGATTGGATGCTGTGTGTGTGTGTGTAGAGTGGTTGTTCCGTGTGTGTGTGTGTGTATAGCGTAGTGTAGTATGATTGGATGCTCTGTGTGTGTGTGTGTAGAGTGGATGTTCCGTGTGTGTGTGTGTGTGTGTGTGTGTGATATGTGTGTGTGGTGTAGTGTAGAGTGGATGTTGTGTCAGTGGCGTGTGTGTATGTAGAGTGGATGTTCCGTGTGTGTGTTTGAGTGGCATGTGTGTGTGTGTGTATAGTGTAGTGTAGTATAGTATGATTGGATGCTGTGTGTGTGTGTGTGTGTAGTGTAGTATGAGTGGATGCTCTGTGTGTGTGTGTATAGTGTAGTATAGTATGATTGGATGCTCTGTGTGTGTGTGTATAGAGTGGATGTTCTGTGTGTGTGTGTGTGTGTGTGTGTGTGTGTGTGTGTATAGCGTAGTGTAGTATGATTGGATGCTCTGTGTGTGTGTGTGTGTGTGTGTGTGTGTGTAGAGTGGATGTTCCGTGTGTGCATGTGTGTGTAGTGTAGTGTAGTATGAGTGGATGCTCTGTGTGTGTGTTGAGTGACGTGTGTGTGTACAGTGTAAGTATAGTATGAGTGGATGCTCTGTGTGTGTGTGAGTGGCGTGTGTGTGTGTGTAGTATAGTGTAGTATGAGTGGATGCTCTGTGTGTGTGTGTGTGTGTGTGTGTGTGTGTGTGTAGTGTGAGTGCATGCTCCTGGACCTGTGATGTTTGGGGCATAGCGTTTGCTCTTAGCTTCTGGTTGGAGAATGCTGAGCCCTAAGCAGCTGCTGTGAGTGGTGTGACATACCTGCCGGAACTGCAGGGCATGCTCTTGGGTTACGCCCAGACGTTACATGCTGCTGTTGTGTAACACCCCAGATTTACAAGTCTGGTGCCACGTGCCCACCTATTGGGTATGACTTATTTTTCACCAAGGAGCCCAGGTTAACATTTTCTTCACCTCTAAATATAAACATTCATTGGCTCCTCTGGGGTTGAGACTGTACCAGGTTCTGTGCTGAGCACCCATCCTGGAAGGTGCAGTTACACAGGGCAGGCTTTGGGAGCAGTGCGGAGCCATCTAATGGCTTTGAGTTAGGAGAATCTGGGTTAGAATTACATGGACAAGACCCCTGTAATCCCAGCACTTTGGAAGGCGGAGGCAGGCGGATCATCTGAGGTCAGGAGTTCAAGACCAGCCCGGCCGACATGGCGAAACCCTGTCTCTACTAAAAATACAAAAATTAGCTGGGAATGGTGGTGGGCACCTGTAATCTCAGCTACTTGGGAGGCTGAGGCAGGGAGAATCGCTTGAACCTGGGAGGTGTACGTTGCAGTGAGCCGAGATTGCGCCACTGCACTCCAGCCTGGGCGACAGAGCAAGACTCTATCTCAAAAAAAAGAAAAAAAAAAAGCTACATGGGCGGGTGGAACTGGAGATGAAGTACTGTGGAAAGCAGCTCTCGCCCTACTGGAGACTTGCACTGAAAGGGCTCTTCTGGTGTCTCAAGGATGTAGGCTAATGGGACAGTGCTTGTTTCCCACCTGAACAAGTGCCCTGATGCAGGCATGCGGGCTGATAGGGTAGCCTTCTCTGTTCTCACCGGAGTGTCTCGTTGTTCAGTCTTCCCTGGGCTCTGCCTCCGCCTCGCCCTTCCAGCCGCACGTGCCTTACAGCCCTTTCCGAGGGATGGCGCCCTATGGCCCGCTGGCAGCCAGCTCCCTGCTCAGCCAGCAGTATGCCGCCTCCCTGGGTCTAGGTGAGTGACCTGTTTCTGTCTGGTAAACTATCCTTGTGTGTAACTCACTGAGTGGAGCGATGGAGCCTGAGGGTGGGGACATGCATTCTTGTCATGTTCAGCTTATAGACTGTTTTACTGCAGACTTAGTAGATTACCCAGTGAATCTTCAGCTCGTGAGAGCATTTAGTAAACTACTTGACTGAGAGTAAAAGAGGCAGTGGCCTGAGTGTTGGAACAGATGAATCCAATCAAAATTCATTCTAAGAGTCAGCACGGATCTAGGTGGAAGTCCTGGGCCAGGCATGGTGGTTCACGCTTATAATTCCAGCACTTTGAGAGGCCAAGGCGGGTAAATCACCTTAGGTCAGGAATTCGAGACCAGTCTGGCCAGCATGGTGGAATCTTGTCTATACGAGAAATAAAAAATTAGCTGGGTATGGTGGCACACACCTGTAATCCCAGCTACTTGGGAGGTTGAGGCACGAGAATTGCTTAACCCTGGGAGCGGAGGTTGCAGTAAGCTAAGATTGTGCCACTAGACTCCAGCCTGGGTGACACAGTGAGACTCTGTCTCAAAAAATAGATAAATAGGTGGAAGTCCTTTATATCTGCTTGAAGGAAGAAATAGCTGATATATATGTAGTATTACAGATGAGGTCTAGCTATTTGCACATTTATAAGCCTGTAAATATAGAAGTTAAATACAAACCCACCCATCATGTTTATTATTCTACTGTAAGTGCCTCGCTCAAAAATGGTTTCAACTGAGTTTGAATCACCCCAGAGTATGATTCTATTCTCCATATATAGAGAGAAATACCGTGGTATCCTTGACCTGGACCTAGCCTTGCAGATGGGCTCAGAGTGTAGAATTGACAGGTGATCCATCACCCTTGCTTAGAATCCAGCATGAAGTAGTGAGACAGGGAACCCTAAACGAGGTCTGTAGGCCACTTGCTGCTACAAATCGTGCCTGTCTTGGTTGCTGTTCTAGTGTGACAGGTGGCCTTCCCAGCTCAGCTCCCTATTTCTAAAATATGTTTGTATGACAGAGTCCTACAAGAGGTTGCTTGGCTCTTTCCAAGCTTGCTAAACAGAAGACAAATATGTCCTGACTTATTTGTGTGCTTTCTTTTTGCTCTTTCTCCTTTATCTTCCTTTAGAGAAGTTGGTAAGCCCTCCAGCCTCAGCCGCTGCTTCCAGCCCTAGCTCTTCTCCATCTCCACAGCCTGTTTCAGAGCTTGACTTGTCCTCAGAGCCACAGCAGCTCACTGCCAAGGGTAACAGCAGTTTGGGAGAACTGCATGCTGTCTTGCAAACCATTCTGAGAGCAAGGGGTAAACCAGCAGACAGAATGATAGTAGCTGTACCAGATCGTTTGCCAAGCCCATGCGGCCGCTGAGTTGCCTGTTTGCTTCAGCACATGGTCCTGATTTATGAACTCTCAGTGTTAAAGAAGGGATTACGAAGAATCAGCGGAGTACTTTGTTCACTCTCCCTGGGTCCAGGGTCTCTGTTGATTTGTACCATGACTACTACCTATGGGAAACTTCACTGTTCACAGAAAGTCATTTCCTTGGGGTTTTTGCTGGGTCCTAAATGTGTTCTAGAGTGCTGCAGTGGGACTCCCCAAAGCACCTCACATGCCCGTGCTGCTCTTTGATCTGTGTGGTGCATAGCTCACTCTTTTAGGGGATTCAAAATTGGGGACTTGGGTGACAGTCCCCAACTGTTTGGCCAGGTGGACAGTGTCCACCTGATGGCCAGCTGGCCAGTGCTGGTACACACCACCTGTCTCTGTGCTGTGGTGGTGGTGGCACCTGTGGGGTTTCTAGACCTTTCTTCACATTCTACTTATTTACCCTGAAGTTCTAAAATTCACATTGACGATCTTGTGTGTTTATGTGTTACACATAGCACCCTGTGCTCTGCAACAAGCTGGAACCCTCACCGTTACCTGGCCCTGGTCCGGGATGACGCCTGGGCTTTCCTTATGGCACACAGCTGCTGTCAGTCTGTCATTCTGCAAGTGCTGCTTTCCGAATCCTGCATGCACTCCGTGTATCTGAGTTAGAGAATAGTAATTTTTTTCCCACTTAAAAATGACACAGATACTTCCATTGCTTTTAGGATCATTTACCTAAACCTGCTCACAGGGCAAGACTTTGAACTAGTTGGTTGTGTAAAAAGCAGACAAGCCCCAGATCCATGCCCCTGCAGTCACGGTATGATCAGAAAGCAGGCAGTGCTGTGTTCGTCTCCAGGCCAGTCATGCTGAGTAAGACGATTGGTGAGAAAGTGGCTGGGTGCATTTCTGCCAGAGGACACTTACCAGACCTCTATACAGAGCCGTTCTGGCCTGCCTTTTGAGAGCTTCTCTTGATCTGGTTACAAGGAATTTTTCTACACTGATTTTTTAAAATTTAATTTTAGTGTCTATTTCATAAAAACAGATGAGATTCTCAGTCTTCATGTGTATTGGGCTGTTCCTCTATAATTTTCCCATGGTTAGGGCACGTTTCTGTTTCAGATCTTTATTCACTTGTACCCAGTTCCACATTATCCTGTTTAGGGTCCCCACAGGTCCTGGAACTTTGGAAAGGGAGGAGATGGAGACGAGGTGGGTGGTGCTTCCCTTTTTCCTCCTGGTTCAGAGGGCCTGGTTTCTGAGGGTTCATCCCCTGGGCGTGGGCCCAGGGACTGCAGTCTCATAAGCACAGCCCCTTGCTGAAGGCCACCTAGGAGCCCTTTGTGTCTTCATGATGGGCCTTTGCCCTTGAGAGAAGTGTAGGCTGCTCCCCTCTCGAAAGTCAGCTCCTGCTTCATCATTTTTAGTTTTATTGTGCCTTAAGTGGAAATGACAGTGTTCTAGAATTTAACTTCAGAATTTGATCACTGCATTTTCTAGAAAATCCCAGGCTGGGCTGGTTCTTCTCCAGTATGGACCAGAATGAAACAGATTTTCAGATCCTGAATTCACCAGGCTCTTGGGGCTACTGAGCCCCTTTGGGATTGGTGCATGTGCGGTTTTAAGAAAGCTGTTTCTATACCGCTGGGAAGGTGCCTGTTGGTAGGCATAGTGTTTTTCCTCTCCTTGAGGTTCCCTAACTTGGGGAGCTCAGGGCTTTGGGGGTGGGCAGTCCAAAGATGAACTGGCCTTGGTGCTGCCTGGTGACTTGGCCTTCTTTTGCTGCCTGGGCTAGCCTCAGAGGGAACAGCCCAGTCTGGGGGAGCTTTGCTTGGATTTGGTAGAACCTCTAGGCGGTTACCCTCCTTTCCTTCCTGACATGCCAGCAGAAGAGAAATGTCTGGAGGTGTAAGTCTTGCTTCTTTTCTCTCTGTTTTTAAACCCTCCTCCCCTCCTCAATTCAGGAGCTGGTTTTCCATCCATCCCAGTCGGCAAGAGCCCTATGGTGGAGCAGGGTGTCCAGACTGGTTCTGCTGATAACCTGAATGCTAAAAGGCTGTTACCTGGCAAGGGTACCACAGGGACGCAGCTCAATGGTCGTCAGGCCCCCCCGAGCAGCAAGACCACCAGCGGTACTTGAACACATCTTTTTCTGGAGTTTGCTTGATGTTCTGAAAGTGGCACACTACTTTTTGGGCTATTTTTTTTTTTTAAATTAAAAAATACTACTCCCCCATCGTAAGCCCCATATGCTTTTGCAGGGCAGGCCCGTGCAGCAGTCTCCTGCAGTGCTGCCCTGGCTGCGTGCCCCGTGGTGGTGGTGCCTGCTTCCACAGCTGGGTTCTGGCTTCCGGCTTCTGCAGGAGCTTCGCCTTACTCTTCCCTTTTGCGCCTTAGATGTAGTCCAGCCGGCAGCTGTGCAAACTCAAGGGCAGGTGAATGACGAGAACAGAAGACCTCAGAGGAGGCGATCAGGTAACTCCTGTTGCCACTTGATTTCTGGAGGCCATGAGTGATCAGGCTGAGCTCTGCTTGCCCTCCTGCCTGCTTCTCTGGGTGACGGTTTTTCAGGGGTGCTGGTGTGGAGTCACTGCTTGTGTGCTCTGCCCCCTCTGCTACGTCGGGGGTGTGCCTGGAAACTGCTTGTGAGGTGCTTGGGTTAGTGACCTACTTCAGCCAGTGCTGTCCTTTCTCCTCACAGGAAACAGGCGAACGAGGAATCGCTCCAGAGGGCAAAACCGTCCAACTAATGTCAAGGAAAACACAATCAAATTTGAGGGCGACTTTGATTTTGAGAGTGCAAATGCCCAGTTCAACCGAGAGGAGCTTGACAAAGAGTTTAAGAAGAAACTGAATTTTAAAGGTTTGGCTCATTCTGTGAAAATTATCCTCCCCACAGGAGTACCCCTAGAGAGTGTTAAGAGATGCCTGGCTAGCTGTGGTAGTTCACACCTGTAATCTCAGCACTTTGGGAGGCCAAGGTGGGTGGATCACCTGAGGTCAGGAGTTCAACAGCAGCCTGACCAACACTGCAAAACCTCCTCTCCACTAAAAACATAAAAATTAGCCGGGCATGGTGGCGGGCGCCTGTAATCCCAGCTACTCAGGAGGCTGAGACAGGAGAATCCTTTGAACCCAGGAGGTGGAGATTGCAGTGCCAGTGAGCCAAGATTGTACCACTGCACTCCAGCCTGGGTGACACAGCAAGACTCTGTCCCAGAAAAAAAAAAAAGGAAGCAATGCCTGGAGGAAAGGGAAGCCAGGCGGGGGTGAGTGGGAGCGAGGAGTTAATGAAATGAGGATTTTGCTACCGGGAGGGAGGTGTGAACACGGGATAAGGTGCAGACTGCACGGCCCAGATGGCGGAAGGAGTCCTGTGCTGAGAAGGTAGAAGGAGATCTCTCTGCTTAGCACAAGGTGATGTCTCAGCCTGAGGTGGCTACTGAGTGGGTCCGGAGGAACACCCTGCTAGAAGGCTGTGCTCTCTGCCCCTCCTGTGCCTCCATGAGTTCTTCTCTTTGTAGATGACAAGGCTGAGAAGGGGGAAGAGAAGGACCCAGCTGTGGTGACCCAGAGCGATGAAACGCCCGCTGAGGAAGACCTTCTGGGGCCCAACTGCTACTATGACAAATCCAAGTCGTTCTTTGACAACATCTCTTCTGAACTCAAGACCAGGTGAGAGGCTGAGCGGATGAGGGGAGGACAGTCCTGCAGTCTAGAAAGGACAGGACTGAGAGCTCTCACCTGAAGGCAGAGTGGCATCCAGAGGCTCAGGGTAGCTGTTCTAGGGTCCTGCTTGCATTTCTGTGATGGGCGTGGGAGTCCCAGCAGGTTGCCTGCGGGAAGCCTCTTGGGGGTCCTGACCCGAGGAGTCGGCTGAGGTCAAGCCCCTGTTTCCTCTTGGCTTCAGTGTCCTGTCCCCACAAAGGCTGGGTTGCACCACCCCTCCTCCTGGCAGACCTGTGTCTACATTCAGCGCACCTCACTGTGGTCTGCTTCCTGGTCTTGCTGCCACAGCGGCCTGAGGACCTTGCTTTGCAGCCTGAGGCATGTGGCTAGAACATGGTCATACTGGCCTTCCTTTACTTCATTGAGGCCAAGAACCATGTGGTGTTTTATTGTTCACACCTAACAGCTGGTCAGATGTCCCATGGAGCAATCTAGAGAGGGTGGCATCTACAGTGCAGGCCTGGCGTGGAGACTTGGGGCCATTTGAGTGTCAGACATGCCGTGGGGTGTTGACAGGGATACGTAAGGCAGGCTGGGAGAGCCTCACCTCCTTATGCTCCGGTTCTGCCAGGCGAGAAATAGAACAGCATGTCGTGGAAGGCCAGGCAGCCAGGGCGATGCGCTGGAGCTGTGGATGCGATGGGAAGTGGATGATCAGTTTTCATGGGTGGAGCAGGCTGTGCAGATGAGTGCAGGAGGCGCTTCCAGACAGGCCTTGTCTGGGGGATGGGTTCCTGTAGGTTGT
The DNA here is from genome assembly GCA_963573385.1 of Cacajao melanocephalus. Classification (NCBI taxonomy): domain Eukaryota; kingdom Metazoa; phylum Chordata; class Mammalia; order Primates; family Pitheciidae; genus Cacajao; species Cacajao melanocephalus. Next base: position 109,774 of record CAUYLG010056554.1, read on the forward strand.
GTAAAGCAAGGCAGTGACTGTGGCTTTTGTTCCAAGTGCCGAGGGAAGCCATCAGAGGGTTTTGAGCTGAAGAGTGGTGCCGTCTGATGTTTTACGGCGTCCTTGGTGAGAGTGGTTGGACAGTGGGCAAGTGTGGCTGCTTACTGGCCAGTTAGGGGGCCAGTGCTGCAGCGCAGGTGGCTTGGAACCTGCAGTGGTGGTGACAGAGGGAAGGGGTAGAGTCTGAATGTTATCTTGAAGGTGGCGCGCTAACAGAATTGGCCAACATGATGTGAGAAGAATCCAGAATGACTCCTTAGTCTTTTGGTCTGGGCAGCTGATGGGTGGAGTTGCTATTTCTTTAAACACGGAAGTCTGTGGGAGCAGCAGGTTTTCAGCTGAAGAGGAGCTCGGGGTGGGTGTGCTGCCCTGGAGCTGCTGTCTACATTGGTGGGAGTGCTGGGCGTGGTGGACGCACAGTTGGATGTGGGAGATAGTCTCCCACCAGCGGCTTGTTTGGGTGGCATGAGTGTTTGTGCTGTATCCCCATCTTCCCAACCCCCCAAGCAGAAGCATCAGATTCCGGGGACCTTGTTCCATCTAGCCTAGCCCCGTCCTCGTCTAGGATAGTCCACTTCATGCTCCAGCCTCGGGTCTCCTGGGCCCTTCAGCCTCCTCAGGGCTCCTCTCTGTGCCCAGCAAGCAACAGGGGCTGCCTTGGTAGCCAGTTCGTATCACTGTTCGCCTGTGGTGACAGAGATGGTGGAGATGGATCCTGAGCCCCTGCCCACTGTGGGGACAGTCCTGGTTGGAAATGTGGCAGGGAGCACCTGCAGTGCCGGAGCCGGACTCCAGTGCTGACGGGGCCGCCCCTTCCCTGTAGTGGTCCTGGTAAGTCTGTCCCTCCTTCCCTGGGCTGCCCTGAGGACAGGCCTGGCCAGAAGCCTGGAAGTCAGTGCTTGCTACAATCAGCATTTCCTCTGTGGTTTAGCTCCAGGCGGACGACGTGGGCCGAAGAAAGGAAGCTCAACACGGAGACCTTTGGGGTGTCAGGGAGGTTTCTTCGTGGCCGCAGTTCTCGGGGTGGATTTCGAGGAGGCAGGGGCAATGGGACCACCCGTCGCAACCCCACTTCCCACAGAGCTGGGACTGGCAGGGTGTGAGGATGTAGTCAAAGGTGAGTGGACGTCTTCCAGATTTCTGGATGCTTTGGTGGGAGGGTGTAGGATCAAGTGCACCTAGAGAGCTTAGGAGTGGGGGGGTGTTGGGAAGAACAGGCTCAGTTTCCCAGGAAGAGAGGCCCGGAGGTGTCAAAGCCAAACCGAGGGCCTCGACCCTGTCTTACTCAGGGGGCTCTTGGCCAACTAAACCCCAGTATGTGGGGGCAGGACCCAGGCCCCAGCATCCTCCAAGTGAGATTGTAGATGTGGAAGGTGAGGCCCTACGGGTGTGGTGTGGCTGAGGGCTCGCCACCCGAGTGAAGCCAGCAAGAGAGCTTGCTCCAAGGCCAGTGTCTCGGCCCAACTGGCCCTAAGTGAGTCAGAGGCTTCGTTTTTAACAAGGTTCCAGTGGACTTGTGGGCACCTTAGGGTCTGGTCAGAGTGTCCCACATAGGGTGCCTGGTGCCGACCCCACCCCAGGGCCTCAGGGTGGCCAGGTGGGCCCTGGAGGGACTAGGCCTTCTGACACTACCTGCTTCCTGTCCCCAGTGTGTTGTATAGTAGGATTCTGAGTGGGGTGCGAGAGGAACGGTAAAGCCAGCCTGACTCAGTGGGGACGGGAGGAAGGCTGAGTGGCTCCTGCTCGCCAGCAGGGGCAGCAGTGCTGGCTTCTCCCAGCAGCTGTTCGACTTCCTGTCATCTCTTGCAGGCTCCTACTGAAGTGGCACAGAAATGATTCTGTGTGTCAGGACACAAGGAAAACGCTGCACTTACAGGGAGACGTGGTCACTTTGTTTACGGAGTTTGGAAGATTCCCATACTGCTACTTATGTTTTGGACTTAACTTGGACACAGTCTGAGTTAGAACCTCTTGTTTTGGGGAAGTATTCATGGGTAACCTCTTTGAGGTGTCTTTACCTATGTTTCCTTTAGTTGCGCATAGTCTAATTCTAAGGTTTTGGTATTTTGCAAAAAGGTTTCTATAGCGAAAGCTGAATCCTTACTTTGTGACTTTTTTTTTAATGACAGCTTTGACTTTTAAAAGTGAAACCAAATCTCATTTGGCAGATGTGGCAGCCAAGTGCATCTCTGTAACCCTGGCCCCTGGTGCTGCTGGCCTGGCACCCCCACTGCCAAGGGTGGGGTCTCAGGAGTCAGGCAGGGCCAGCACAGATGTGGGGGGTGGGTGGGTGGGTGAAGGGCACAGAAGGGGTTGTGCTATGGATCATGTTGTATAAGTGAACCAGACCACCCTGATGACACCCACAGTAATGTTGTCAAGGTTGGGACTGGCCAGGGGTGGGTGGATTAGAAGCACTTGGGAGTAGTGGCCAGTGGCCCAGGACGCCAGCCATGGAGCTGCTGCACAGAGCCTGGTGTCCATAAGCTTCCAGGTCGGAGTTGGAGCTTGGGATGAGCCCCTGTGGCGCCTTGGCCCTTCGGTGGTCCCTGCCAGGCTCTGACCTGTGCCAGTTAGTCATTGCTAGACTCTGGCCACACACTTTGGTGTTCTCATCCACTTGGAAATGAGCCAGTCTTTTTTGCAAGGTCAGTTGACCAAGAGCATATTTCCCCTCTGTTGTACATTGTTCTTTTGTGTTTTTGTTTTAAAGGTGGGTGGAGGGAGGGCAGGGTCTACATTTGGGGTCTACATTTGTTGCATGAGTCGATGGGTCAGAACTTTAGTATACGCATGCGTCCTGAGTGACAGGTCATTTTGTTGAACATAAGCACCTTGGTAACGAAACCCTTCTAATAGCTACAAAGGCTTTAGTTCTGTATTGATTAAGTTACTGTAAAAGCTTGGGTTTATTTTTGTAGGACTTCATGGCTAAGAATTAGAACATAGCAAGGGGGCTCCTCTGTTGGAGTAATGTAAATTGTAATTATAAATAAACACAGCAAACCTTTAAAACTTCCTTCTCTGATGCCCTAAGAATCCTGTTGACTCTGGTGCCCAGGTCATCTCTGCATCATGTGCAGGTCTGGAGCACACTTAGGCTGGAATCCGGGGAGACTTGGGCCCTGTCAGGTGATCGAACAAAGTGGCTGACCCAACTGGTCAGGTGAAGTGCAGCCAGCAGACCCGGGTTCTCCCTGTGAGCCATCCTTCTGGGATGAATGTCTCTGCCCTCCAAACAAACACTGGATACAAAGTCATTTAAAAAACCCAGTTCACAGATAAGGCCTGTTTCATAAACAAACAGTGGCCCCTTTGCCACCTTCCTGCTGCCTCCAAGTTCCCCAGCTTAGCATCACTCATGTTTTCAGGCACCATAGAGCATGTTAAGAGTCATGAGCGGGGCTGTACCCCGGAACCCCACAGAAAACAAAGACATGGCTGGTTCTAGGGTCAGAGCTAAACCCATTTCAGTCTAATGGGTTTCCAGGTGACCTTAAGAATGGTGCTCAGAGAGGACGAGACACATCAGCTGCATGAGTTCTCCTTGCAGTATCTGCCTATGGTGCCATCAGGCTCCACAGCAGAACAGCCAGGGGCAGCCCTCCAGTTCCTGGGTGGGGACAATGGATATCCTTAACCAGCAGAAAAATAAATCTTACGTTTTAGATAAAGGTGGCCACAGCCCTCACCCAGCTAGATGACTTGGTGAAACAGGCAACTGCCTGCCAGAGAATCTCAAGGTGGTCAGTTCATGGCGTACCACCTGACTAACCTTGCTGTTCAACATGTTGTTTTGACAGTTGTACATTTTATGCTAAGCTCTAAGTGTATCTGGGCCCCTTTAGTCTTTAGAAGATAGATGCCCAAAACCAAGGATCAGAGCAAGTGGCGCTGCAGGCGGCGCAGCATAGCATGGGAGGGAAGGGGCAACCCGAGGACCCAAAAAGACCATGTTTTAAACCGCTGCTGGACTCAAAGCCAAAACACAGGAAAGGGCAGGGAAGAGCCACAACCAGTCTTCAAGAGAAGTAGGAGGCAGATGCCAAGACGTGGTCTATCAAAGCCAGGCATGCAAAGCTGGCTTTGAACAAAGCTGATGCCTCTGGAGTGAACCTCGGACTACTTCTGTTTGTGTCCTTGACATTATACATTCATTAGGGGACTAGACTGAGTCCCTTAATTTCTCTCTGTCATAGACACAGAATGACTTGTTGGTTTTTAGACAGAAAAACCAACTAAAAAAACCAACAGAAGTCATTCTGTGTCTACAACGGAGAGAAACAGGTCTGCTGAAGGCTAGGTTTCTCTGCAGCACCCAGGGCAGCAGCTCTGAATTCCCAAGGGAGGAACCTCTGACTCTCACTGGCTTGCTGTCTTAGCTTAGCCACAAGGCCACAAGGAACAAAAAGGAAAACTCAAAACTTACGGCAGCTCAGGGTTGAAAAGGCTGACAGATGAGAGGACTACCATGACTGCACCTAAAGATACACATTTTCTTAGCAAAAAAAAGGTTAAAAAATACAGAAGTTTATTGTAGGACACTCAGTGTGAATAAATGGAATGGAACACATCATTGAGACTCATCCATGATTGATTTGAATTTAAAAATTATTACAAGCAAAGACATTTTATTCATCATGATGCTTTCTTTTGTTTCTTCTTTTCGTTTTCTTCTTTTTCTTTTTCAATTTCAGCAACATATTTCTCAATTTCTTCAGGATTTAAAATCTATTTAAAAAAAAAAAAAAGTGCACTCATGGTTGCCTAAGCCACACAAGGTGCCATGGAACCAGCACCGTCCTCTGGGGAGGGCAGCCAGGCTTTGGCACTGCTGCTTGTCCAGTGTCTTTGGAGAGGGACCTCAAGGAAAATGAGAGGATGCTGCCTTGACCTAGACAAGTATTAAGCAGCAGCAGATCTCCTGACTGGCAGCTGCTAAGTATGCCAAGAGAACATGCAGGGACCATCTAACCGGAGAGGAAGATGGGAATCTTTGCTTTGACATAATGGGGAGCCTCGGAAAAACCTTTTCCTGATGTTAAAACCACAGATGGTTCCTTCTGACTGGTACTTCCCAGCCCTGATCATGGAGAAAACTCACAGGTAAAGAAAGCAGACAAACGTGGTGATTACCTTGAGGGGCTGATCTCGCCTCATGACAGCAAGTTCAATGTTTTTGCCACCTGACTGAACCACCTTGAAGAGACAGAAGACAGGAGCATTTACCACCTTTCTATATTCAAGACCAAAGCAGCTCTCAGGAGTACCTTCAACAGCTGCGTACACAAAGCCACACCCAGGAGCACTCTGCCTCCCAGGAAGAGGGCCCAGCTCCAGAAACCTGTATCTTTGTCCTAAATGCATAGCCACTTTTGAAGTCTATTTGGGATGCCTGCACACCCTCCTGCTTCCCAGCACTGAGACTCTCCTGCACAACAGCTATGTTGGAGGCCCTCCCCTTGACACAGCGGTTAACACCAGGAAGCCTGATGCCCGCACTCTAGGCTGGCCTTCCAGCTAGTCCCTCTCTGGTTTCACCTGCTAGCACGTCAAGGCCTTGACAAAGCCCAGCCATATCCCCAGTTCTCTAATTCCCTGACTTTAGCAATCGTTCAAGCCTCTGGAAGGCCTAGTGATGGCTGTGAGGAGAAGATTCCACAGCTAGACAGCTGGGTTCACATCCTGCCTCTGGTTCCCATGCCGTGTGCCCCTGCACAAGCCTCAGCCGCCCCGGCTGGATAAAGGCGCTAATGATCACACCTTACGTGGCTATTTCAAGAACACAGCAGTTAGGATACACCATGGACCAGAGCAGTGACTGGCATGTAGCAGCCATCAAGCATTACTGGTGTATCCCTGCCACCTTCCTTGCTGCCCATCCGCCTATCAGTCACCACCACAACATGCTATCTTCACCACCTTGCCTGGATTCCAAATGCAAACTTACTTCCAGGAGTGCCTTGATCACCAGCTTAATGGTCAGATCATCTGTTTCAATGGCTTCATCAGTATAGTTCTTCTCCAGGAACTCACGCACTGACTTCGCACCTCGGCCTATGGCATTGGCCTAAAACAGACACGTATGTTCTCAAGTGGCATAGGGCATGGCAACCCAAGGCCGGCCCTGGAACATGGCTGCCCCATGTGGACCACCCAGCCAGTGGCGGTGGCAGGAGGCAGGCTGGAGTGCTAGACAGCAGCCCTGGACACAGACCCTGCCCTGTGGCTTCCTTTTGCAAAAAGCGCTTTAGAGTTGGTGCTGATTCTTACCAAGAATGGGATTATACCTTTTATTTCATTATCAAGAGGCAATAGGAGATTTTTTCAGACGGAATTTTGCTCTTGTTGCCCAGGCTGGAGTGCAGTGGTGTGATCTCGGCTCACTGCAACCTCTGCCTCCCAGGTTCAAGCGATTTTCCTGCCTCAGCCTCCTGAGTAGCCAGGATTACAGGGGGGTGCCACCAATGCCCAGCTAATTTTTTTCGTATTTTTAGAAGAGACGGGGTTTTGCTACATTGGCCAGGCTGGTCTAGAACGCCTGACCTCAAGTGATTCACCTGCCTCAGCCTCCCAAAGTGCTGGGATTAAAGGCATGAGCTACCGCGCCTGGCTGAAGATTTTAATGTATGTGGTCTACCCTTAACCCCTTGCTGCCCTTGGAGCTTCTTCCAAACAACGTTTAGTGACTGACTTATTCACTGACGCAGGCCCCACAGCAGGAAGCCCAGGACCTCCCACCCCCTCAAATGAGCCTTGTTCTGGCAAGACTGTCCAAAGCCCCTTGGGTTTGTCACGAACTCACCTTCCAGGCATGGTATGTGCCCGAGGGGTCAGTCTGATAGAGTCTAGGAGTGCCATCAAAGTCGAAACCCACAATGAGGGCAGAGATGCCAAACGGCCTGCGCCCATTGCTCTGCGTGTAACGCTAGCAAGAAAAGAAACAGGTCAGTGCCATCGACCACGAAAAGGCACGTGAGGAAACCACTGCACTTAGTGAAGGCGTGAACATTCTCAATCATGCCAAAGCCCCTCTCAGGTTATCAGCAGTTCAGATGATACATTAGCCAATAGCTTTCAACATCCTTTTCTGCATTTCACTCCTAGACAGACTCACCTAGGACCAGAATTGTACCATGCAGCACAACTCAGATTACTGGAAGTTACTTTGCCAGGTAGACATGCATTCTGCTTACACGCTGCCGTTTTTTTTGAGGTGGAGCCTTGCTCTGTTGCCGGACTAAAATGCAGTGGCTCACTGCAACCTCCGCCTCCCGGGTCCAAGCGATTCCCCTGCCTCAGCCTCCTGAGCAGCCAAGACTACAAGCCTGCACCACCACACCTGACTAGTTTTTTTTTTTTGTATTTTAGTAGAGATGGGGTTTCACCACATTGGCCAGGATGGTCTCAATCCAACCTTGTGATCCACCCACCTTGGCCTCCCAAAGTGCTGGGATTACAGGTGTGAGCCACCATGCCCAGCCTACATGCTGGTTTTGAGACTAGTGGCATTTCCTCATAGGGTAGCTTCCAGCCCCCTTCAACTGCTTGGTGACTGGTCATTCAGAATGGCAAGACAAAAACCACCATTTCCCTCCAGACACAGGAATCTGGAATGTCCCATGCCAGGAGCTGAGAACAGAACGCTGTTACTCAAATTGGTGAGCTAGGTCAGGTTACACTGTGCAAGTCAAGATCATGCCCTGGAATGAATCCGTTTTCTGATTCACCTCAAGGGACATGCAAACATCCATATGAAGTGACATGGCCGGACACTCAACAGCAGAGCAGTGACTGCCCTGCCGCTAGAGGAGAGCGTGCGATCGGGAAGGCACCCACCTGCTTCAGACTGGCGATGTAGCGGGTGATGTACTCCACAGTGACCGGGTCCTCCACGGTCAGCCGGTGGCTCTGGCACTCCACCCGGGCCCTGTTGATGACTATCCTCGCATCGGCGGTGAGGCCTGCAAGGACAGCAGAGAGGCTTCTGTGGACACAGTTCAAACTATAGGCCGGGGAAAGGACACAACACAGCATTTAACCTTCCACAGATCCCCAAACCAGCAGCAAGGCTATTTTGAGTGACAGTGGAACCAATCAGCCCCTGGGAACTTCTAGGAAACTGGTACAGATGCTTCTTGATGTACAGTTGGGTAGTATCCCGCTAAACTTGTAAGTTGAAAATACCTGGCTGAAAATGCATTGGCTACCCCATAAACCCATTGTGAATAAAAAATGGTAGGCTGTTGTACAGAATCTGGATTTTATAAAAAAATTGTAGGTCAAACCATCCTAAGTCAGGGAATGTCTATGAAGAATTGCGTGCCTTGGACCATACTTAAACACAGTACCTGAGTCCTCTTGGGAATCTTAGAAATTGAGTGAATCCCTAATTACATGAATTGAGATTGGATCTGCTGAAGGAAGAAATGAGCGAGACCAAAACAGTGCTGAGAAGATGCCGAGGCATGGCCTGAGCCCAGCAGTGCAGTCCTTTTTACTCCTGGGATAGAACACATGGTCCTGCCCTCTCCATGCCACAAGTCCAGCCTTCTAGATTCTAACTGACCGATACAAAAAAGTAACATTGGAGGTAAAACTGCACAGCAGCCAGAGTGCTTCATCCATTTAGCCATTTCTGTTTCACCCGCTATGGCAGAGAGGCCAAGAAAGAAACTGGCCAACTTAAAAGTCCAAATCCATTTTTTTTTTAGATCTGTCGCCCAGGCTGGAGTGCAGTGGTGTGATCTTGGCTCACTGCAACCCCTGCCTCCCGGGTTCAAGAGATTCTCCTGCCTCAGCCTTCTGAGTAGCTGGGGTTACAGGTGCGTGCCACCACGTCCAGTTAATTTTTGTATTTTTAATAGAGACGAGGTTTCACGATGTTGGTCAGGCTAGTCTCGAACTCCTGATCTTGTGATCCACCGGCCTCAGCCTCTCAAAGTGCTGGGATTACAGGTGTGAGCCACAGTTTTGGCCCAAATCCATTTCTTTTAAATGATTTTCATTTACTCAGTTTATATGGCTAACAATAGCCCACAGACCGAAGTTAATCTCCAAAGCCCTGTTCTTTGGTGATTCTAGAGAGTAAGAGCACCCCCAACTCGTACCTGCAAAGGCCATGCAGACATTGTCATCCAAAGCACAGATCTTCCGCACTGTTCTTTCATCCTGCAGTTTGGCCACTGACTTCTTCTCCACACCAAGAACAACAATGTCTCTTCCTCGAACACCAACCTTTAATTAAGATCCACAAACCTGGTAAGAAAGTGGTATGAGTGCTTGGTGCAGTGGCTCACGCCTGTAATCCCAGCACTTTGAGAGGCTGAGGTGAGTCGATGACTTGAGTTCAGGAGTTCGAGACCGGCACGGACAACATGGCAAAACCCGCCTCTACAAAAAGTACAAAAATTAGCCAGGCATGGTGGCTCAAGCCTGTAGTCCCAGCTCCTCTGGGGGCTGGTGAGAGGATCACCAGAGCCTGGGAGCTTGAGGCTGCAGTGAGCCATGACGGCTGGGAGACAGAAGACAGCAAGGCCCTGACTCCTCACCCTCACCCCACCCTCCCAAAAAAGTGACATGGTTCTACTGCCAGGCAGTGAGCACTAGGAGCAGTTCTGAACCTGGGACACGGGGCAACGTACTCTGGGCAGCAGCCCCCACTGGAAGGTGTGTTCACCTACACCCCTTTCTCCTCCACTCGTCTGTCACTGTGGCTGGCAGCATATCCTGCAAACCCAGGGGCATTCATCTATTGCTGGGAGAGCTAGCCTAGGTGGCCAACCTGTGCCTTTAAAATACTGAGATGTAGTTTTAGTTACAACATAGCTAGTGATCAACCACTATATAATCAGCATGTGTTTCATTTCAACCCAATGAATCAAACAGTCCCCATGCAAAGCCTAGAAGCCTGAGACTTTCACATTCCAGTCTGGTGTTCTGATGGCAGTGTTTCTGTAGTTGTGGAATTAAGGCACACGGCACTGTTTCTTGCACTATGGCATACTCAAGTGACACCCGTGGGAAGAGGCCTGATTTGCTATCAGTGGACAAGGTGTCAACTATTACCTGAAATTGTTAACGGCTGATACTAGAGAAGGAAGTAGCTGTTATTAAAAGCGTGGACAATCACTGACAGTTAACCCCGAGTCAAGCCAGAAACAAAGTAAACCGTCACTGGGATAAACAGCGCCTCCTGGTTTAGAGCAGGGCTCGTGAGCACCTGAGGCGGCTGATCTCGCTGTGCCTGCCGCCCTGAGGGGGGAGGGGGATGTTGAGCAGTGTCCCTGGCCTCTACCCTCTAAATGCCAGGAGCACCTCTGCAAGGCCTTGGATCACTGGAAAAGTCTCCACACACTGCCAGTGGCCCCAAGGGCACAAAACCATCCCTGGCTTAGAAGTACTGGTCTGAAGTGTTTTCGGTTTTCTGGGAGCTTTTTCAGGTAGACTCACTTGACCTTCGAACTGACCCCAGAAGGCCCAGAAAAGCTACATGGGTTCGTTAAAGCCAGCTGCGGCCAGCTGGCGGGGGTGGCTGAATTGGGGTTAGAGGGCAGGAGTCAGCTGACTCCTTCTAGTGTTCTTTAACCTGAGTTAGATCTCCTGATGAATACTGGGCCTTCATTTCGAAACAAAGATTCAGAAAATGAAAACACTTCAACATTTACAGAACCATGTGCTGCTTTCTCTGCCTGCTCAACCTTCTGAATACCAGATGATAAAAGAAAAACGATCTCACAGCCTGACCAATAAAACCAACACGTCTTGATGTTACGAATTTAAAACAATGTCACTAAGGTCACTGTTGACGAGCCCTCGTCAAAAGGAGACGGCCAGCCGTGCTCAGACCGGTCCCGACCCGGGCGGCTGCAGCCGGGACCCGCGGAGGACTCCTTCCGGCAGGGCGCGGAGACCCGGGAGGCGCCCGCCACCGAACCGCTTTGTTCCCGAAGCCCACCTGGACTTAGAGGACAAGTGTTGTCCTGGAGCGGGTGGGGATCCCCGTAACGGGGATCTGTTTGGATAGTTCGCTTCGGAGCCACCCGCGGCGTGAACAGCCCCCGACAGAGCGTAGGCCGACCCCCAGCGCTCCGCGGCCTGGAGCGGCCCTCGCCCGGCCTCTGCTCGCCGGGGCCGCAGCGCGACCCACGCGCCGGGCCGGGGCTAGAGGTACCCAAGATGGCGTCGCCACGGCCCCGCGCGCCCGGGGCCCCACGCGCAGCATTGGGTGGGGGGAACCGGCACTTGCGGCTCGCACGCCAAACGCCGCCTCCGCAGGCACTCATGGAGACTGGCAGCGGGGCTCGCGCTCAACAGCAGCCCGGGACGTCCGAGCCACTGCCCCGCGTACGCGCACAGCTCCGCGCCCGGCCCCGACCCCGGCCCTCTCCCGGCTCCCCGGCCCCACTTCCGCCCGCGTCCCCAGCCTGCGCAGGCCCCGGCGCCTCACCGCGGTGGAACCCTTTTTGACGGCCTCCTGCGCGTACTCCACTTGGAAGAGGTGGCCGTCGGGCGAGAAGACGGTGATGGCGCGGTCGTAGCTCATGCCGGCGGGGCGGCGGCCGGGCACCTTCCGCCGCGGCTCTCAAAAGCGCACACTCACGGCCCGCGCGCGCCCGCAACTCCCGGCGCCTCTACGCCGCGCCCCGCCCTCGGCGCCGTGACCTGCGCTGCCAGCGTCGGGCGGCGCCAGGCGGCGACGGGTGGCGTCAGGCGGCGTCGGGCGGCGTCCCACGGACGTGCGGGCGCGCGCCGGGGCGGGGCCGGGCGGAACCACCGGTGGCCGGGGGTGGGACGTAGTGCGCTGCGGAGGGCCGAGCGCGGGTCTGGAGGGGCCCGCCAGGGGCAACCGCTCGGCACTAGAACGCAGGCCCTTCTGCAGGGCGGCGCGGCGGCGCGGCGGCGCGGCGTGCCCGGAGGCGAGGCGACGGCGGCTGGGAGGACGAGCCCAGGACGCGGCGCCCCCCGCGCCCCCGCCCCCTGTCCCCCGTCGCGACTGCGGATAATGAGCGCCTCGGGCCGCCAAGCGCAGCCGGAGTATCCACCCCGATGACCACGGGCTGAGCCTCGCGCCGCCACCATGTCCGTGGCTTTCGCGTCCGCCCGGCCAAGAGGCAAAGGGGAGGTCACACAGCAAACCATCCAGAAGGTGAGCCGGGCCGGGACGGCGGCGCGGGGCGGCGGGGCTGCGGGCGGGCGCGCGCGGGGCTGGGGCGCAGGCAGCCGGCAGGCGCGGGGCGCGAACAAAGCCGGGGCGCCGCCGGGTAGCCGCGATCCCCGACTGCGGCCCCGTGCCCGTCCTCGCTACCCACGCCTGCGCGCTGGCGGGCACCGGGCCGTGCTCTCCCTGGAGAGCCTGCGCCAACTTTGTTGGGGCGCGCGGGTCCCTCGGACCGGGGCGCAGGGCGGTGGGGGCCTGGTGGACGCCGAAGGGTGCTGGCCTCCGAGCGCGCTGACCCCCGAGTCCGCGGTGTTCTGTGGGAACCGTTCTCGGCCGTACCCGGCGCACGGGGATTCCTCTTCGCGGCCCAGGCGAGGGCTCGTCGCGCTCCGCTGCCAGCCTCGGTGGCGAAGGCGGCGGCCCGCGGCACTCGCTTTCTGCGCTCAGCTTGGCTAGTGGAGAGGGGCGCGGGCCGGGTTCGGGGCGCACGGAGACGGGGGGCACCGCGTCTGGGGCAGCCTCTCCTTCCGCTGGAGCGAGGCTCAGGCGCTGGAGCCACAGAGGGACGCGTCCAGATGCCCAGTTTGGGACCGTTCGGCCGCCGTTCAGCAGCGCGGCCCGGTAGGGAGCTCACCGCCCGCCTGTATCCTCGCGGCCACGCTGGGTTTCAGCGTGACACCCTCGCCCGCAGCCTCGCCTAACAAACTTTACTGATTTGTTCCACAACCTTTTCTCTCACTCCGTAAGTTCGGCCTTGTGGTGTTCTAGAGACAGCGTTTACATGGGTTTGGGACACCGTTATCTAAAGCCCTAAGTTTTGAAATTGAGACTCTTTATTTTTTGCTGTTATGTAGAAGACAAATTCGGAGGAAAATCAGCATTAGCCATTCCTGTTTCGGTCGTCACATCTTTTGGAGTGACATTGGGTTTTTTTCCCTAAACTCTGACTCGTCTTCATCTTGGTGGGATTGCAGAGATAAACAGTGGTGTTCCTAGGTTGCCAGGAGCCGCTTATCTCCCTACGGGGTTTCACCTTGACCTTCACTGAGGCTCTTATTCCTTGATGACGTACCAGTCTCCTGTGGAAATTGTCCTAAATTTATCGCCTATTTTGAGACTACCTTTCTGTGGCTAGTTTCAGAAATTTGGTGGTCTTAATAAATGAGAGCCTTGGCCAACTCTGAACAGGACAGATTATTTGAGAACAGCAGAAACACAGATTCACAAGTGTGGCATTTTAATTTACTTAGTAAACACTTGTGTGGTGCTTACTGTATCCAGAACATTGTTATAGGGATAAAAAATCTTAATCCATCTAATTTTTCATGGAAGCTACTGGCATCCCGTTTGATAGCTAAGGATACTGAGGCCTAGGGAGGCTGTGCCTTGCTGGTAAGTGGATGCTGAAGCCTGTGGGGGGCGGAGTGCCTTGCTGGTAAGTGGCACAGCGTGGCACAGCCAAGCATTGAACCCAGACTGTGGTGCCAGGGTCTGCTGTTGGTGCCCCTTGGTCTGGGAACACGTGGCCAGGCAGAGGTCAAGCTGCAGGCTCAGAGGCACCTGGCGGAACCCACAGTGTCTCCTGGCGCTCTGGTTTTTTGGAGCCTAACAGTCATTGTTCCAGAAGCTGCCTCAGAAGCTGACGATTGGCTCCAACAATCATCCAGTTATTTGTACTTCACACACATTTCCATTAAAGCTCCCCGAATTTCCCGGGTAAAAGTGTGTTTTGGGGTGCAGCCCCAAACCTCAAATGGAAGAAAGGCACCTGTGGACTGCGCATCCCAGGGCAGAAAATCGGCTGCCAACCATTGGAAATGGGTCATCAGGTTAGGCTGCTGGCTTGGCCTGGTAGGGCCAGCAGTCTGCATATTGGGCTTGGTGTTTTGACGTGAGTATATGTACCCAGGGATCTTTTACTGAAAGGTGTGAGAAGGCTGAGAAGGGTGTGAGAGGTGCGTGTTCTGTGCCTACAACGTGTGTGCTGTGTCCACACTGGGTGCTAATAGTCTCATGCTGAGAGCATTAAGAGAAGCCAGGACTCCTCAGAAGCCAGCTTGGTAGTGGAGGAAAGGAAATATACAACTTGTCCTTACAGCATTACATGTTGGTAGGGGTCTTCCAGGCCAACTTCTACTCAACCTTCAAAGCCTCACTCACGTGCTCCATCCGTCATGCTTCCTTGGCAGTCCTGTGGCCCGTGGAACACTTGCTTGGGCTCCTGAGTTGAGCCATGTGGCTGGTTTATTTTTCGCTGATCCCAGCCTCGCATGGCACCTGGGCACAGTTAGTGCTGAGTGCACACCAGCACGTCTATGACACTGTCTCCATCAGTGGAAGTGTTAGTGTCCTGTGACTTCCTCGACACATTACTACAACCCAGGTGGCTTAGAACAATGCAAACGGATTCCCACACGGCTCTGGAGGCCACAAATCCAAAGTCCTGCTGTCAGCGCCTGCTCTTCTCTTGGCTTCTGGTGGCTGTGGGCAGCCCTTGGTGTTCTCCAGCTTGTAGGTGCGTCCGGCCGGTCTCTGCTTTTTCTTCATGTGGCGTTCTCTCTGTGTGTCTGTATCTCAGTTTCTTCCTTCTTATAAGGACTCCAGTCATTGGTTTTAGGGCCCACCTTAATCCAGCATGACCCCATCTTAACTTGATTCTGTTTGCAAATAGCCTGTTTCCAGTACTTCCCCTGTGCAGGCACCAGGGGTCAGGCCACAGTTCAGCCTACAAGGGTGCATGGTGGTGAGAGCTGTCCCAGCAAAGGAGAACCATGAGGCAGAGGCAGGGAGCCATAGGGAGCTTCAGGGAATTCACAAGGGTCCCGAGCCTGCCCTGCATGGAGCAAGTAGTCGGGGACCCACAGTGGAAGGCCAGGGAGTGCTGGGCTGATGGGGAGGGTGGCTGGTGGTGACCAGGCAGCGGTGCATGCCTGAGACAGTCAGAGCCGCACTGTGACAAGCAGCACAAGGGACATGACTGTGCTGGGGACCATGAGGTGGGACTGGGCCGTGGCCCCTGGGCCTTGCTGGCTGTGTTCCTGACGCTACTATTGGGGCTGGGGCTGCAGTGGTCACTATGGGCCACGTGGCCAGGCTTCGAGGGGACCCCTGGGTGGCTCCTTGCTGCTTGGCACACAATAATTGCTCAATAAATGTGTTACTGTTTCTGTTGGTATTGGTTTTCTGATTGGTTTTCTTGACCGGATGATAGTGGTGTCTGCCCGTCTGCTGGGTGTCTGGCTCCTCAGCTCTTGTTTTGGGGCAGGGTTGGGGTAAAGCTCTGAGGGAACGGGACAGAGCTGAGAGGAGGTGGGTCCCTGGGGCTGTCTGCTGGGCAGGTTTGGTATGGGAAGACAAGACCTTTGTGGGGTGGGTGGGTGCCGTGCCCAGGGTCCGAGAGTCAGGGAGTGGTCGAACCTGGACGGCCCTACCTCTTGTCCTTGGTACCGGGGTGTGGCATGGGTAAGGGGTGCACTTGTGGGTGAGGTGGGCTGCGGAGGATGGGGTGCAT
The DNA here is from genome assembly GCA_963573385.1 of Cacajao melanocephalus. NCBI lineage: Eukaryota > Metazoa > Chordata > Mammalia > Primates > Pitheciidae > Cacajao > Cacajao melanocephalus. The sequence continues at coordinate 125,484 of CAUYLG010056554.1, forward strand.
GCCCGGCAGGCAGTGGGCACCCTGTGTGCTCCCTCAGACCTGGAACTTGCTATCTGAAGGAACGTGAGCTAATTTGGCTGGGAATGTTTGTATGGTTAGAGCTGTCCTGTGACTGAATGGCTTGGGGACACCGAGCCTCCCTTGGACGTGACTGTTTCACAGAGTTCTTCCCGTGATCAGAGGCTCCCCCACCCGAGAATGGGAGCACGCGGGGCTGTTTCACAGAGTTCTTCCCATGATCAGAGGCTCCCCAACCCGAGAATGGGAGCCTCCCAGGGCTGGGGGGGGGGTGAGGTGTAAAGACACCTCATTCCAGTGCCTGGTCTCGGCCCTGGGGAGGGACCCCACAGCCGCAGGCCTTGCTGGCTTCCTGCTGGCTTCTGTCAGGTGAGGGAGCTGCTCTGCAAGACCCTTGAACCTGAGCACTGTGGGGGAGGTGTGCAGGAGAAAAGCATTCTTCTGGAGGGAGCAGCCACTGCCTGGCCTCTGTCCCCGCTGCCTGTGAAGCCTGATCGTGCACACTCTTGCTATGTGCTCCTGAAGGTGTTCTCCCTGCCCCTCCAGCCTAGAGGGTGAGGATGCATTTGGATAGAGATGCAGTGCCTGCCCACTGCCCTTTGCCTCTGGCGTTTCCAAGGCTGGTGGGTCTCCAGAGTCTCCGTCTGCCATGCAGTCACTGGATGTGGAATCTGAAGGCAGCAGGCAAAGGCAGCCCGTCTTGCCGAGGTGGCACTCACTAACCAGCTGTCCCTCGGGTGCTCTCCTCGAGGCTCCAGCCCTTTGCGTGGTCTGTTCCCCAGGCCATTGTGTCGGGGCCTGGGCACCTGCCTCTGTGTGCTTGGAGTCCGAGGACAGATTTCCTGGAATCCCTGGGCCGCAGGTGATGGAGTGTCACGCCCGCCCCCAGTGGATGTAGGAATAAAGGGTGGATGTCACCACCACAGGCCCTGCGTGCTGAGCAGCTAGAGGGAGGCATGGTAAGTCCCGTGGGGCCTGGGAAGAGGAAGTGCAGGTCTTCATGCGTGGTCCGGGAAGGCACCTGCACCGCCTCCCCTGTCGTGTGACGCAAGAGGAATGCAAAGGGTTGGGAGAGGGTGCGTGGGTGATGGTGGGGAGAGGGCTCTCGTGATGCCTGCCCCAATTCCGTCGGCCTCCACGGTCTCTGTGCAGAACAGGGATGGAAATGGCCTGTGTCTGTCCTCCTTACATTGGAAGTAGGTGTGGGATGCAGGCTGGTCCTCCATTGTACCGGAATGAGGATGGAGGCCGGTGGAGCTGCAGGAGGGCAGGGTGGGGCGGGTCAGGATGACATTCTCATCCTGCTGATGGTGGTGCGTGCTTCGCCTCTCTGCCCCAGTTTCCTTGTCTTTAGGAAGAGGACAGGGCTGTGGCCTCCCTCTGGCCTGTGTGTGGGGGTAAGGCAATGCCTGGCAGCCTTGTAATTGGTCGGCTTTGGCCTTTGATGGGACACTCAACCAGCAAGGAGCAGCTGGAGTTTATCTGTGGCATTCAGAACGGGAGGTGAGGACTGCGTTCTGAACAGCGGGAAACCATCGCAAGTCCAGGGTCGTGTCAAAAAGGAAGGATAGTTGTCAGCACGTGGACGAGATGCGTACAAGCGTCACATATCTTTAGTACGATAAGTTTGTCTTTCTTCAGCTTGGGAATTGTCAGAAGCAAAATGATTTTGTTGTGCTGTGCTGTGAAATGCCCCAGAGCAGCGTGAGACGGAAAGTGGCATGCAGATGTGGCTGCCGTTGTGTCTGTGTTACGCATGTCTTCTCATGTTCTGGGGTCTTTGAGAATTGCACACACACACGTCAGGCACACAGTGGTGGAGCCATGCATGGGGCAGGAGCCAGCTCCTCCGAAGGAGACTGCACATTTGTGCATGTGGGGGCCCTTCTGAGACCCACACACCGACCTCACGTGTTCCTCAGTGGGGCTTATGTTTTGAGGGGTTTCCCTGACTTCCAGTAGCGGAGTCTGTAGTGCAGCTTGCTGACCTCAGGCAGGGACGGAGCAGCTCAGGCTGGGCTTGGTGGTAAGTGGCGATGGGTCCGCGATGTCTGCTCTTAGAACAGGAGTGGCAGGCGCTAGCACAGAGGCCATTGCTGGCTTTGCCACCTGGTGATGCTTAACCAGGCTCCAGTTAGCCAGGGCTGGCCCCTCACACTGTGGAGCACTTCTAGGAATTGATCCTGCCTCTGTGTCCACGCCCTGGCCTGCATGTGACTCAGTGGCAGAAGACGGGGAACAGTTTAAATGTCTGTCCAAAGACGCTGAGTACTATGTTTTGTCCATGTCGTGGAATTCTCTGAAGCATAGGAAACTTTTGAGGTGGGATCTTTTTTTTTTTTTTTTTTTTTGAGACAGAGTCTTGCTCTTTTGGCTAGGCTGAAGTGCAGTGGTGCGATCACAGCTCATGCCGCTTCGTCCTCGTGGGCTCAAGGGACAGGTGGGGTCTTCATGTGCTGATAGAGGGCAGTCTTCGAGATATTTGGGAGGAGGGACTGTGTGGAGTAGCGGGAGTGGAATGTGTCAGCTGTGTGCAGGGTGGAGAGGGGAGTGCACGGGCTCCATTTGAGACGCTTCTGGAAGGAGCAGAGCTGGCCTCTGGGTAGGAGGAGCCAGGGGTTCCTCCTACAAAATTAAAAAGGTTACAAAAGTTTTTGTAATTAGCCAGGACAACCACGAGGACAGTGGAGGTCGTCTTTCTGCCCAGTGTGGGGTGAGCTGGCCCCCAGCAGTGAGCCTCAGAGCCCCAGGCCCTCTCTGTCTGGCTTTCAGGGCTCCACACAGGTTGTCACTGGGGAGAGACAGTTCTGCTCTGAGAGCCCTCACCCAGGGTTTTGCCTGGCAGCCCCAGCCCTTCCCCTACTCTCTGTGGCCTCTGGGACCCCAGTTGTTCCCAGTCCCTGGTTCTCATCCTCACTCCCTCACCTACCCAGTCAGGACCCCACAGTGGGGCTTCGGCAGCCCCAGGCCCCATCCCTGGTGCCTGGCTGTGCCCTGGGCCCTCCAAGCCAAGCGCTGTGTCCCCTGTCAGTCCCCACCTGCCAAATCCAGTTTCTCTGTTCACCCGTGTGATTGACCGCCATGGTCGCAGCTTCTGTGCCTCTTGGGTTCGTCTCCCTGGGGATGCTGTGCTTGGCCCTGGGGCATCAACCAGGCTGACAGATACACGTTGGGGCTCCCCTTGGAGCCTGAGACCACAGGGATAACCACACAGAGAGGGAGAGGGAGGCCTGGGTGTCCCAGCTGCTTCAGCGGTGAGCCCAGCCAAGCCCAGCAGAAGACCCTCCCAGCCAGCCCAGAATCACAAGAACTAAGAAATCACATCTCAGCCACATGGCCCTGGGAGGTTTGTTGTGTATTGGGTAACGAATGTGCTTGGCCACATTGCGGTCTTGGTCCAGCCAGCCTCTGCAGTGAGCACAGGCTTCGGTTGAGAAACTCACCCCCACTCTGGGCACAGGACTCCTGTTCCCACAGCGGCCCCCATTCCCCTCATCTCCAGCCTTGTGTGTCTGTGTTTATGAAAATCTCTAAGACAAGCATTCACTCACAGTATCATCTGCAAAGTGATCTTAAAGAGACCTGAAGTGAGTCTGAATTGCCGGGGCTGGTGATGGGCTCACCTGAGTCTCCTCTACCGGGTGTGTGCCTCTAACACTACGCTGAACAAGGAAACCGCTCACTCAGCCTGGAGCATTGAAGATCTTCTGTATTTACTGCTGTCTTCTGCAGACACTGTTTCCCAGCTTCCTGACGTGCACTTGTGTGCTTTTCTGTATCGACACAACTCTCCCCACCCTTTCCGGGGAGGCTGAGTTTCTACAGGTTCAGGGGTAAGTTTCTACAGGTTCAGATTCTCCACACACCAGGTAGAGGAGACTCAGGTGGACCCATCACCAGCCCCAGCAATCCAGGCTCACTTCAGGCCTCTTTAAGATTACTTTGCAGATGTTACTGTGAGTAAATGCTTGTCTTAGAGGTTTTCATAGACAAGTAAGAAACTAGAAATCGACAAGCTCCAGAGCAGGGGCCACAGCGGCCTGTCAGGGCATTTCCCTCCCGTCGGGGTCTTTTGCTCTGAATTTCATGCTCACCAAAGCCATAGGTGCACATCAGGAGTCAGGAAACGCCATGGGCATGTGCGTTAGTCATTCACACTGCTGTGAAGACATATCTGAGACTGCTTAATGTATAAAAAAAAGAGGCTTCATTGATTCAAGAGTTCTGCAGGGCTGGGGAGGCCCCAGGAAGCTTAGAATCATGGCAGAAGGGGAAGCAAGGGACCTTCTTCACAAGGCGGCAGGAAGGGGAAGCACAGCAGGGGATATGCCAGGCGCTTACGAAACCATCAGATGGCGTGAGAACTACCGCTGTCATGAGAACCGTATTGGGGAAACTGCTCCCATCATCCATCCAATTGCTTCTCACCAGCTTCCTCCCACGACACGTGGGGCTTATGGGATTTGGGTGAGGACACAGCCTGACCATATTAGGGTCACCAGGTAAGGTCTGCCCTCCCCACTGCGCACCTGTGCTCCCCACACTTGTATCCGTCAGAGTGGCTTTCTCTGGGGTTGGCTCTGCCTCTGCTGTCGACGTGGTGGTGATGAACGCCTTGCGCGCTGCTGAGCTGTGCAGGATCGTGTGACTGCTTTTCCTGCCTGGCTTTTGTTTTCCCTGGAGTTGTTGTTTTTCTTTTTGATCATTTGTCACTAGTGTATCTCCTCCTTGGCTCAGATATTCTTTCAGGTGTCAGGTCTCAGGGCTGCTTTCCTTGGGCCTCCCACCATTGGCCGAATTCCTTTGGCTTCTCTTGGGTTGGGTCTCGGATCTTCTCCTGGGATTTGCTCCCTTGGTTTGGGGAGGAGGCGCGTCATTGCATGGCCCCCTGACGACAGGTGTTTGGGGTGTGTTCCTTTAAGCAGAATTCCCACACTCCCTTCACCTGACTGCCCGCATGTTAACGCCACCTCATTTGCTGTCCCCTCCCCTCTTCTGTCCTGTGGACACACGTTATTTTTTCCTGAACAATTTGAGAATGAGTTGTAGACTTGGTGCTCCTCTACTCCCAGATCCTTGAGCGTGACGTTGCTGCCAACAAGGGCCTGACACTTACCATACAAAGGTTGAAACGGGGGTGGTGACATGGCAGCAGCTGTGAGCTGACTCACTCTGACTTCCCAGTGGTCCCGGTAATGGCCTTTGAGGACGTCATTAAGAATTATGGAAGGACCCCGGGACCGCATCTGTCGAGTCTCCCGGTTGAAAACCACCTGTCCGTCTGCCTTGTCTTTGATGACATCTTAGAAGAATGCCAGTGCGTCATCGCGTGCCCTCGGTTTGGGTACGAGGTACGTTTTCCTAACTTGCGAGTCCAAAAGTGCATCCATTCTCCCTTCACGCCTGGTTGGGGTTTTGGCTGACTAGAATTTCTGCGCTGAAGTCTCCCTCAGGATCAGACCACAGCCCTTCCAGAAGCCTCTGCAGCAAATTCATCTCTCCTCCAGAGCTTCCTCAGGCCCAGCCATCGGTCCCCCAGAGGTCTCCACTGGGCCTGGGTCATCTCACCTAGGGGCATTTCTTGGTGTTGGGCACAGCTTCTTCAGAAGTCTCCGTGGGGTCATCATCCCTGCCCTCCCGTGTCCCGTGTGGGAGGCTCCGTGCCGTCGGAATTCACCATCCTGATGGTGTCGTCATCCCTGCAGTCCCGTGTGCTGTCGGAATTCACTCTCCTTCACAGGGTTGTTGCCCCTGCCATCCCGTGTCCTGTGTGAGAGGCTCTGTGCCATGGGAATTCACCATCCTGACAGCGTCGTCGCCTCTGCCATCCCGTGTCCCATGTGGGAGGCCCTGTGCCGTCGGAATTCACTGTCCTCACGGTGGCCCACTCCTCTCACTTGGCGATCTTTCTGTCTTCTCAATGGATCTGTCCTGCTTTCCAGGACCCTTCCTCAACTTCATTTCCCGCCCTTCTGTTGAGTTGTGTTTTGGCTAACACGGTTTTCCCCTGCACAGCTCTTCTCCCTCTGTGGTTTCTAACCAGCATCATCTTCTTTTTCAGGGCTCCAGTGACCTGCATCACTGCACTGGCTGTCTTCATGAGGATATTACAAATAGGTTTTGTTGGATTTTTTTTGAAGTTTCGGGCCGGGCACAATGGCTCATGCCTGTAACGAGCACTTGGGGAGACAGAGGTGGGTGGATCACTTGAGCCTAGGAGTTTGAGACCAGCCTGGGCAACACAGGGAGACCACCTCTCTACAAACAACAAAAAAAAGCATTTAGCCAGGCATGGTGGCACGTCCCTATAGTCTCAGCTACTCGAGAGGCTGAGGTAGGAGGATCACTTGAGCCTGGGAGGTGGAGGTTGCAGTGAGCCAAGATCGTGCCACCCCATTGCAGCCTGGGTGACAGAGGGAGACCCTGTCTCAGAAGAAAATCAAATAGAAAAAAAGTTTCCGTCTTGCATAATCTTCACCTCTGGATTTTGGCCTCTGTGGCTGGTTTTGGCCTTTGTCTCTCAAATATCAGGCTCCCGTGACAGGCAGGTGCCGCGCAGCTGTGGCTTCTGGGGACTGGAGGCCGGGGTGCTGCCTGGCGTCCTCAGGCAGGCATGGGGCCCGTGATTTGCTCTCAGGTGCTCATTCCCTTCCGTGCCTGAGCGTCTTTCCTCTGGGCTGGTCACTTTCCTGGAGATGCTCCTCCTCCAACCCTCATCTGCCAGCAGGGCCCGGGCGACCCTGAAAGGTGCAGGAATCTGAACATTCCTGAGCCTTATGGGGGGCTTCACAGTGCAGCCTGGCTCAGGCCAGGCACCCTGTGGGGCACTGATTTGGCTGTCACTCATCCTTGTGCTTTTCAGCTTCCAAACTCCCGCCACTGCCAAGACATGCCCTGTACTCTGTCCTTAGAAGGCCATGCCGGTTCCATCCTCAGTCACCGGGTGGGGCCAGGGGCTTGGGGCATCAGTCTGTCGCCTTTGGTTCTGCCTGTGCTGCCCTTTTTTAAATGGATATGTGTTTAATGTACGTGAGAAAGTTCTCTGTATCTAGCTTTTTAAAAACCCACACCGATGCCATGTTTCCTCATGCGTGCATGAACTCCGCGGCACTGCCCTGGCTGGTGCACACGCTCGGGGCTCTGCTTAGTGAAGTTGGGTGGCTCGTGCCCCTGACCCATCGCGGCCCAGTGCTAGGAGTGATGCTGAAATGCCTGCCGTGTCTTTATTTTGTGTCTCTGGAGACAATCTCTGCCTGGGGGTTAGGAGTCAAGGAGGGGAAGCCCTTTAAAGGGGAAAGAAGGAAGTTCATAGTTGTCCCCTTCCTTCGTTTCATCTGGAGGCAGAGCCATCTGGAATGCCAGCGCCCTCACCTGCCCACAGGTAAGCCCTGGCCCCCAGCGCCCCCTGGCAGCTCCCCACCTCAGGAGGGCTCCTGGACCAGCTGGGCTCAGCTGAGTGCTGGGCGCCTTGTCCCCAGCAGGGTGAAAAGGGGAAAGAGTGGAAAGGTGGAAGGTATAGCTTAAAGAAAAAACAGAGCAGGAGAAACCAACCCTAAAATCATGGAGAGGGGCGGAGGGGGAAGCTGAGTAGAGGGCAGTTGCTTGGCTGGGGCTGTGGGTCTGGGCTCTGCCCCGGGAGGTGGCCTGGCTGGGCTCTCTCCACCCTGGACTCCCTGTCTGTGTATGGGTTTGGGCCCCAAGGTCAAATGGCAGTTAAAGGGGCCATGTTGTAGGGTGGAAGCACGGCTGGATGGCCCCAGGGCTCCAGGCAGGCAGATGGTCTCCTTCTCCCTTCACCCTAGGGTTCCCTTGCTCCAGGCCCTGCAGAGCTCCTGCCGGGAGCAGCCTCCTAGGGCTGAGATGACCCAGCATGGTTTAGTGGAGACAAAAGGTGCAAGCCTCTGAGCAAAGGCCTTTTTATGGAAAGCAGCAGGTGTGGTGGGCTCAGTCCTGCACCTCCCTGCAGGCAGAGGTGGCTGGTCACAGGGCGGGTGTCCCCTCTTCTCAGTCCCCTCCCACACCCCCTCTCTCCTCCTCCGCCTCCTGTTGGGTCTCCACCGGCCGCCCAATGCTGCCCCCAGGTGGACATCTAGGAAGAGAGCTCTCCTGTGCCTGCTCCCCGTGGCCCGTAGGCATCCTGTGTGATGTCTGCAGGCTGCCACCTGGCCCCAGCCCCATGTTCCTTTGCTGCCACTCGCCCCCAGCTTCTGCCAGCCTCCGTACTCAGCACGTCCTGAGCACACACAGGTCTGTGGACACAAGGCCTTGGGCCGCTGGATTTGGGGAGTGCTCCAGAACCCTCCTGGAGCCACATGAGCATGTCCAGGAGGCCCTTTGGGAAGGAAACCTGGGGAATCTGTGGGCCCAGCCCCGTGCTGCTCAGGTGCGGCCAGGCACGTGGGTCACCAGGTCAGAGACAGGCTGAGGCCCTGTATCTGACGGGTTCCTGGCAGGCCGATCTTGAGTGCAGAGTGTGCTTGGAGGAGTCCCCACCTGGCCGTGCCTCCACCAGAAGCCTCCATTTTGCCAGTTCTAGGAGCACGTGGCGCCTCCACAGAGACCCCTGGCCCAGCCCTGCGAGGCCCGCATCTGGCCGATCACCTGAGTCACTTGAGACTGGTTTAATCTGGGTTTGGGGTCATGACCCTGTCTGTGCGCACACACTTTCTGTGTAAGACACACAAGGTTCAAGACATGGAGCTGGTCTTCTCTGTGTGGTCTGTGGGCCAATCCTGCCATTCTGCTGCATTTCGGCAAAGCTGGTGGGGACTCCCTGGGGGTGAGGGCTGCGAGTCACCAGCCCCAGGTCTACATCATGCCCGGTTCCTCAGCCTCACCCATCTTTCCTGCCTGCACGCTGGCCTGTGTGGGTGTGGTGTCTTCCACGTGTGATGCCGTCCCTGCCCCCCTCCCTCCCCAATCCTGGTTGGCGGCAGCCCCTGCAGGAAGTCTCGATGCCCTACCTGGGAGTGCCCTGGACCCCTGTGGTCCTGCCCCTCCCTGTATGGTGTGATTTGAGGCTGCCCCTCCAGCTGGGGGCTCCAGGGCCTTGCGTGGGGTGCCCACGGGGTCCTGACATTTTTGCTGTCGACTTGGCTGACCTGGCTGCACAGATGCTCTGCCGTCAAGGGCCCTGGCAGCTGGAGGGTTCTTCAGGGTGGGGGCTGCTGGCGGCACGGGGCCTCTGTTTTCATTTGTGGGCTGAGATGGCCCTACTGCTCACGGGTGACGTTCTTAGCACAGGGATGTGGTCAGCGTTTGGTCTGTGGTGGCGGAGGCAATGTGTGTGACGACGGTTTCATACACAGGCACGGCATCCACACAGGCACCGCCGCCCAAATCTGGAAATTTCAAGTGCTCCAAAATTCAGAACTCTTTGAGTGCCAACATGATGCTCAAAGGAAATGCTCCGGAAGCATTTTCGATTTCGGATTTTCGGGTTAGGGATGCCAAACCAGTGGGTCTAATACAAATGTCCCCACATCGGAAAAATATGAAATCTGACATGTTTCGCGTAAGGGACACTCGGCCTCTATGAAAAATAGATGCATAGTGATGGCGCTTCATCCTGAGGGTCAGCCACAGCCCCAAGTTGGTGGCGTCCGCTCACGCTCTCTCTGCAGATGCTGGACGAGAACCACCACCTGATCCAGTGCATCCTGGAGTACCAGAGCAAGGGCAAGACGGCCGAGTGCACGCAGTGAGTGCTCCCGGCCACACATAGGAACGCTTGGGGGTCACGCAGAGGCCAGGCATGCGGGTCAGATATGTCCCGAGAGCTCCCAGCACAGCTGCCAAGTGCTGCTGCCAGAACTGGAGTAGTTCCAAGAGAGGTGGGAGCAGTGTGGGGAGGCCTGGGCTGGCCACTGCGGGCAGCTCTGCGGCCAACAGCCAGGGCACCAGGGGACAGCACCTCCTCCAGATAGGACCTCCTGTGACCCTGTGACCCTAGGGCCCCATGCAGAGGAGGGGTGCGTGGCCACTCTGCCACTCTCCAAGCAGCCATGCAAATGGCCGTGAGACTGACCTGGAGGTGGGAAGTGGGTGAAGGGCCTCAGACAGCCCTGTTGTGGGTGGGGTGAGGGACTGAGGTCCCCTGGTGCGAGGTGTGTGGAGGGCCGTCCCTGGCAGGACCCTGCTTCTGCATTGCTTTCCAGGCCTTTCTCAGGGTCGCTGGCTCCATGGAGTCCGCCTGCTGCCCAGCTCAGCTGGATGAGGGCTCTGTCCCTCTTGTCACCTTCAGGCCCCTGCCTCCTCGTGGCCTCCCCCATCTCCATTCTCTGAACAGACCGGTGCCAGCCCCGCTTGGCCGCCACCTTAGAGTTTTTCTGGAGTTTTGTCATGGGATGGGAGCCTGCTCAGGGTTTGGGGTAGAGGCTGCCCTGCCGTCCCCGCCTGGACCCCAGCACCCTGCCGCCTGCCAGTTTTCAGCTGGGCAGGCAGGCCTGTCCCTCGGTGTCGTCTGGGGTCCATGTCCTGATGGTGGTGTTTGGCTGAACGTCAGGCTGTCTCGGTCACACTTTACTTCTGCCGTGGATCCACCTGGGGACTCGGTGGTCCCATCCTGCCTCATGAGTGCCCCTCACCCGCAGGTACCAGCAGATCCTGCACCGGAACCTGGTGTACCTGGCCACAATCGCAGACTCCAACCAGAACATGCAGTCACTGCTCCCCGCCGTGAGTACCCACGTGGGGTGGGCCCCTGACCCAGCAAGGATCTGACACTGCCTCTGATCAGAGTTCTGGGCGTGTCACCTCAGGTAGCAAAGGTGACTCGCAGAGAAACCCAACAATACCACCAGAACCACCAGAAATGGGAAATGTGGGCGGCGGTGACCAGCCCTTCCTGACACACCAGGGTTAATGACAGCATCTGAGGTGGCAGGTCAGAACAGTGGCTCAGCCTTTTTATGTATCGAACGGAGGGAAGCCCCAGAGCTCTAGGAGTAGCAGCAGCGGCTCTCAGGTATAGGGTGTGGAGAGGTGAGATGGGGGCCCCCGCATCCCGTGGAACCTCTCCGGGTGCTTTGAGCAGTTGTGAGCCGTGCACATGCGCTGTTGTGGGTGAAAACGGAACTTAAAAGAAAATATGCTCCGCACAGTAAATTCTCCAAATGTTTAGATATTTTATTTTGATTTTTTTAAATGCATTTTTCCAAAATTAAATTGTCACCGTGAAGGCGAGGTCTTACCACTGCAGCCTCTGTCCTGCTGAGCAGCCAAAGGACCAGCCTGTAGGGGCAGCGAGGTTGCAGGACAAACGTGTCATCGGGAATGACATATCTCCTAGTGAGCCCTAGTCCCCAGAAATGGTGACATAAATGCCAGGATGTGTTTTGCGAGTAAAAACGTTAAATCCATCTCGATGGACCTGTCCGATTAGAGTTCTTTGCCTTGTAGATCCCCGTAGGTCCTGCTGGAAATTTCCTTTTCTTGGCCAGGTGTAGACAGCATGTGTGTGCAAACCTCCAGAGCTTCTGTTTGACCTTGATCGGGGTCGTGGGGTGCTGAGGGTCACTTCACACCCTCTCCCTTCCATGTGGTATGATCCAAGGTGGGCTCAGAGGGGTGGGGAGTGAGCGGGGAGGGGGGACACATGCACCAGGAACACAGGAAACAGCAGAGCCCACCTGTGCCAAGGCCCTCAGCACGGAGGGGTTGTGGACAAGGAACATAGAGGTGCCAGCCAGCTGCACCCGAGAGGGATGGGGTGGGTGCAGCCTGGTGGGCCAGGGAAGGGGTTCCTGCTGTCCCAGGAGAAGGAGGTGCAGCATTTCACACCTAGGCATGTATGTGGATGAACTTGATACTCACTAGAGTTCTGAACGCTCACCCAGACGCTCGTTACACCATCTCCCTCTGGGCCTGGTGCTCTGTGGTCACCCTGGCTGTGACGGTTATGGACATCGACCAGGTGGCTGTGATGTGTGGTGGCAAAGCTCGGGCGCCCTCTCACCCCTGGCCTGGCTGGTAGAGGTCACTATCTGTGAATTAACCGTTTTTTCCTGAAAACTTCTGTTGCCCACAGCCGCCCACGCAGAACATGAACCTGGGCCCCGGAGCCCTGAGTCAGAGCGGCTCCAGCCAGGGCCTGCACTCCCAGGGAAGCCTGAGCGACGCCATCAGCACGGGCCTGCCGCCCTCCTCCCTCCTGCAGGGCCAGATCGGCAATGGTGAGTGCGGCCAGGGGAGGAGGCCATTCCTGGCCACAAGGTCACCGGGGCAGCCCTTGGGCTGCTGGTTGCCATGGTGGGCACCCCACTCCTTGCAGGGCTGGGCATGGGTACCCACTCCGCTTGGGGCAGCCAGAGGTTGGCTGCCGTCACCCAGGCTCGGGGCTGGTGCGGTTGCTGCGCGGCTGGATGAGCCCTTACTCCAGATCTCCCACTTTCTCACACCACCATATTCCATCCGCTTCATGCAAGTTGTGGGCTCCGGGTAGGTGGTTGGATAAGGATCGAATACTTTTGTCTTTGGATTGAGAAGTATGAGTAACGTTTGGAGACTGTTAATAATCATATAACAAGCCAGGCATGGTGGCTCAGACCTCAGATCCCAACCCATTGTGAGGCCTAATAAGCCAGCAGATCGCTTGAGGCCAGGAGTTTGAGACCAGCCTGGGCAATATGGCAAAACTCCCTCCCTACAAAAAATAAAAATATTAGCCGGGTGTGATGGCGCACACTTGTAGTCCAAACTGTTAAATACTTGGGAAGCCAAGGTGAGAGACTCGCTTGAACTTGGGAGCTGAGGCTGAAATAAGCCGTGTTCATGTCACTGCCCTGCAGCCTGGGTGACAGAGCCAGACCCTGTCTCAGAAAATAGTAACAAAATAACAACAAATGTACCCTTCTTTTTATATTTTGCTAGTGTGTATGCTTATTTCTTTTTTCTTTTTTTTGAGATAGAGTCTCACTCTTGTCGGCCAGGCTGGGGTGCAGTGGCATGATCTCAGCTCACTGCAACCTCTGCCTCCCGGGTTCAAGCAATTCTTTTGCCTTAGCCTCCCGAGTAGCTGGAACTACAGACGTGTGCCACTACACCCAGCTAATTTTTTGTATTTTTTAGTAGAGACAGGGTTTCACCATGTTGGCCTGGATGGTCTCGATCTGGCTAATTTTTTTGTAGAGATGGGGTTTCACCGTGTTGGTCAGCCTGGTTTCGAACTCCTGACCTCAGGTGATCCACCCACCTTGGCCTCGCAAAGTGCTGGGATTACAGGCATTAGCCACTGTGCCTGGCCACTTATTTCTTTATTAATCACTTAATGATTAATAATAGTGCTATTGATAGCATCTCTCCCCATAATCACTTGAAGGGAAATTGGGGTGTCTTCACCTTCAGAAGTGGTGACCCGGCTGCCCAGCACCTGACCCCGCTCCCCACTCCCCTGGCAGGGCCGAGCCATGTGTCCATGCAGCAGACGGCACCGAACACGCTGCCCACCACCTCCATGAGTGTCTCGGGGTCTGGCTACAGCCATGCGGGGCCCGCGTCACAGGGCGTCCCCATGCAGGGACAGGGCACCATTGGCAACTACGTGTCTCGGACCAACATCAGCATGCAGTCCAACCCAGGTACCTCCTCTGCCTCTGCCGCCCCACGGGGCCTGGTCCTGCCTCCAAGACCCTTGACGCACCTGCACAGTGGACGTGTGGTCCCTGGGGAGCTGCCTTCCTGCTGGGTGCTGTTGGGGAGGGGCCCGTGAATCTGCGCTGACCACTTCCCCGAGAGCTTCCGGAGGGATGGACGCCAGTGGGTGCACAGCCGACTCCTCCTGTCTCCCAGCTTCGTGAGGGGCAGGGGTGTTTCCCATGGAGTCTCAGGGAGTGCCCCAGGGAGTGGGGGCCACAGGCCCTGGGTCTGGACGGACAGCACTGGGCACTCAGAGGTGGGTAGAGTCGTTCCCCAGGGAGGGAACAGCCTGGCCGGAGACACCTCAGTGGAGAAGACGAGGGGCCACGAGTGCTGGGCCAGAGGCCTCGGCCTTTCTGCAAGGCCATGGGAGCCCGAGAGCAGTGCCGTCCGCCGCGGTGGCCACGTGTGGTATTGGGCACTTGAGAAGCAGCGGGTCCCCGCTGTGTTTCTTGAGCATCGGCCCTAGTTGAGTGTCATGAGTGTTGGAAGTACTCGGACTTCTGAGGCTTAGTGCCAGCAAAGGGTGCAGAGGATCTCCTTAGGATTTCCTCAGCATCACTGAATGTTAAACGTTTATTTTGGACATACTGACTCAAATAAAGTGCATGATTAAAATGGATTTCCCCTGTTTGTTTTTACTTTTCTCATGTGGTTACTAGAAACTTTAAAAAGTGTGGCTCATGTCACTTCTGTTGGATGGGGCTTTGTGGGGCTCCTGAGCAGGGGACGTATACGACAGGCCAGTAGGCAGGGAACGCTGCGCCACCAGCGTGAAGGGCCTAAAGGTTGCAGAGGTGCTAAGGCGGGGACAGTGTGACCCCTGAGGCCAGCTTGAGGGACTAGGGAGAACAGGACTCGAGCCACAGTGGAAGTGGGGTTGTCATGGGAGCCGTGTGTCCTAGGAAAGGGTAGAGGTGCTTGTTGGCTGTGGAAGCCCCTGGATCTTCCTGCCTAGGGGCTCTCCCTGTTGTCTCTGCACATCAGCACTTGTTTAACTAGTAGGTGCAAGCAGTGGGGGTCTGAGCATGCAGGGTGTGAGTGCAGGCTGCGTAGCAGGTGTGCATTGCAGTGGAGGGCGGTGTTCTTGTGGGGAGCACAGGAAAATAGCAAAGGGCCCACCCAGGCACAGGGGGTAGTTGGGTGTGGGAGGGAGGGAGGGAGGCTCTTCCCGGGGTGATGGGGGCCTCTGTCCCGTCCTCTTCCCGGGGTGACATCAGGCCTCTCTCCTGTTGCACAGTCTCCATGATGCAGCAGCAGGCGGCCACGTCACACTACAGCTCCACACAGGGTGGCAGCCAGCACTACCAGGGCCAGTCGTCCATCGCCATGATGGGCCAGGGCAGCCAGGGGAGCAGCATGATGGGGCAGCGGCCCATGGCGCCCTACCGGCCCTCCCAGCAAGGTAATGCCCAGCCAGGCCGGGTCTCAGGCACAGCTGACCGCCACGGGTCGTGAAGTGCCAGCCTGTGGGTGCTTCTCTGCGGGGCACATGGGGAAGTGCGGCTTGGCGCCTTGGTGTGTGTTAAGTGTGGGCACTGGCTGTGCGGGGCTGGAGTAGGGCCCGCTGAGGGGTCTGCTGTCCCCGAGGAGTCAGTGTTGGGGGTGGGTGGCAATTGTCATTAAGAGTGTTACAGCCAGGCCGGGCTCATCCCTGTAGTCCCAGCACTTCGGGAGACCAGCCTGACCAACATGGTGAAACTCCATCTCTACTAAAAATACAAAAAACAAGTTGTTTACAGCAACACTGTGCGTGTTCTCCTGGGGCGGGCAAGGCCGCTCAGCGGGGCCTTGGCTTCCCCACCGAGTGAGGAGGTCCTTGGCAGGAGGAGGCTGCAGCCCGCACTGGTGCTGACTGTGGTTCCCCTGCAGGCTCTTCCCAGCAGTATCTGGGCCAGGAGGAGTATTATGGCGAGCAGTACAGTCACAGCCAGAGTGCCGCAGAGCCCATGGGCCAGCAGTACTACCCCGACGGTGAGTACCCGCGGTGCCCAGCCCCACTAGGAAAGCAGAGCAGCGCCAGGGGCGAGGGGGGTGCTACCTCATGTGTCCTCGGTCATTCCAGCTCAGGCCTGGGCTGCAGGCAGAGTGGCCAGATGCCCTACGGGAGCGCAGTAGGGGACAGGGTGAGCCAGGCTAGCAGCGGTGCCAGGCCTCTGCAGAGAGAAGCTGCGGCACACCGCCACACTTGCCTCCATGCGGCCTCACCTGCTTCCTGAAAGGCCGTAGGAGTTGGAGGTGGAGAAGCGCAGCCCCTCGTAGAAGGCGGACACGTTCAGGGAGGTGCCTCCCGGTTCACAGCGAACGCCCGGAAGGTGGCATTTGCACCCCCAGCACCTGCCCCTGCCCCTCTCATCTCTGTGGAGTATTTTCCCGTTGTCACCTTTCAGTCTTCTTTCCGTAGTCCCAGCGCTGTGGAGGGGATACTGAAGGTGGTCCTGGCTGAGCGCAGTGGCTCACAGCTGTCATCTTGGCACTTCGGGAGGGCGAGGCAGGGGGATTGCTTCAGCCCAGGAAACTGAAGCTGCACTGAGCCATGATCACGCCCCTGCACTCCAGCCTCAGTAACAGCAAGTCCCTGTCTCTAAAAAAGTAAAAATAACACCAAAAGAGGTGGTCTTGGAGGCTGGGTTGGTCCCCGGGAGGCATCCAGGCAGGGAGCTGGCCTCAGCCGGGTGGGGAAGGCAGATGGGCAGGTGGCAGCAGGGCAAGCCCCCTTGCCACGTGATGGTCACATGCAGGGAAGGCTTCACTGAGGGGTAGACACCTGCCCACATCCTCTCAGAAGCCAATGGCAGGGAGGAGAAAGCAGTGTCGGGTCACTAGTGTGGCTGTGGGTGGCCACTGGAAGTACTGATCCTCTGCACAAATCCTCAGGTAGCCTCACAGTCGCCCCAAGAAGGAGGCATTGATGACTGCGTTTCAGCGAGGAGGCCGAGGTGCAGGAGGTCGGGGCATGGCCGGTCTATGGGGACATGGGTCCTGCTGGCTCTGGTTGTCCCCCTGGCCCAACAGCGTCTTCCCAGCCTGGGTCTCAGTTGCCTCCTCCGGTATCTGTGCGGCCTCCGCTGACTGTTGCTGTCTCCGTTTCACACAGGCCATGGTGATTACGCCTATCAGCAGTCATCATACACAGAGCAGAGCTACGACCGGTCGTTCGAGGAGTCCACGCAGCACTACTATGAGGGGGGTAAGGAGCGTGTGCTGGGCTCAGGTGTAAGTGCCACACGCAGCAGAGTTAAGACGCTACACCCTTAGGAGCGCGTCTGCCTGCCTTCAGCATGTCTCCCTTAAATCACAGCACAGCACCATGTGGGGAGACAGTGCCTTCCTCTGGGAGCTGGAAATTCAGGCTGTGTCGGCAGCCCCACTTGCCTTATGTGTGTGTTCGTGAGAAAGGGGAAAGGGGTCAGCCGGCCATGCTGGGGCTGGGGGCACAGACTGTTACTGCGTCTGGCCAGGCAGTTTGGGGCCTGCGAGCCACACTTGGGGCTTCCTCTGTGGAGGCCAGCAGTGGCTGCGTTGGATGTGGCCTTGCAGTTCTTCAAACACCTGCAGGCCAGGAAACGCTCATCTGTGGCTGAGGGCTTGCCGCCCTTCCTGGGGTCCTGGGCTGTGCTGCACTAGGGGCTGTGCATCGGGTAGACTTGCCCGTTTCTGCCGTGTGTGTGCTCCTGCCCTGGCTACTCTGAAACCCCAGTAGAACATCCCAGAATGTGGAGTTGGGAAGAGGTACACACACACACAGCCAGTTCCAGCCCGCCCCAGGATAAAGGTAGCCCCCAGAGAAGAGTGGATGATTACCCTGTGGGATTGCATGACCTTGTCCAGGAGGTCAGGCGGGCCTGCAGTCCCTGGGGAGAGGGGCTTCGTGTCCACTCATACTGACCGGCAGGCAGCGGCCAAGGCCTTCTCACTGCCGGGCCTCGATTTACCAAGGTACCAGTGTCCAGTGTAGGTGAGGCTGCAACAAAGCAAGCAGGCTCTAAACAGCTACAGATTTCCTTGTTTGGGTTGCCTTTTTTTTTTCCAAGATGGAGTTTTGCTCTATTTCCCAGGCTGGAGTGCAATGGCACAGTCTCAGCTCACTGCAACCTCTGCCTCCTGGGTTCA